>JADLZL010003186.1:0-60142 GCA_015844335.1 Chrysopogon serrulatus | reverse complement strand
AAGACCTATAGTTTTGAGTTAGTTCTGGTGGATCTTAGTAGATTTCAAGTACTGACAATATTTTATTTTGAGAACGGCGAACAACTCATCGTGAGAAAAATTTGAATCCGGCAACCTCCAAAATCAAATTTTTACCGCACATAGGGTTTATTTGTCTTATCAGTAGGATTTATCAGCCATTCGAACAATATTTTTCTCTTCACACCAAACCAACCGACTTGTCTTATCAGCCGGCTTATTCCACCAGCCGAACACCCCGAGAGACTTGTTGATAGATCACTGTCGTGGACTAGGGCCAGGTAACATGGCGCCATGGCGGCATGGCCCCTCAATCAACCACCTGTTTCCGAGGGGAAAGAGCGTCTGTCGTTTTCTGATCAGTAGCCGACTGCCCGGGCATACTGCTCACTGCTCAGAGCTGCAGCAGAGCACCGATAGTATGATAGGCTAATAGCACGTTAATAATCATATGATTTCCTAAGCGGAATCTCGAGACGAACTGCACATTTCATGCGGTACATGAGTGCGCTCTATCATCAGTGGGAGTAGAGAACAATGTAGGTTATGGACAATTCAGAAACAATCTTAAATGTCTACTACACTTGATGAATTTTATTTCTGTTTCTATCGATGATACTACCATTCGTGGGCTAAAAACAAGGGTTAAAACTGGCCTAACGCACGTGATCCTCCCATGATATCAGAAGAAACCACTCGCAAGAATCCGCAACAAAGTGATTTTGTCCACGACGGTGTGTGCACGATCTTGGAGGTTGGAGACCAGCAAAAAGGCGACTGAAATTCCACAGAATGAGGGGAAAAACGGCAACAAAAGGGGCTCTCCGACATGCGGCGCAGAAAGTGAAAACGCGAGAAAAGCGCCGTCCTTTCTTTCCCCGTCTCTCTCTCTCTCCGTGCCGTTGCCGCTTGCCACTGTTGCCACGCCGCCCCGCAACCGCAACACACCACGCAGGCGGCAGCGGGCGCAATAATGCGCACGCACAGGAGCACAGCGGCGTCACTGCTGCGGCAGTAATGGCCGCCTTGTTCCACCACAGCGTCTACTAGCGATACACCGGGCGTTCCTTCAACAATCAACACGCCCGGCCCCCTTCGGCCTCCGGATCGCGCACCGCGCCTGGGCTGCACCCCAAAAGCGGCGCCGCTTACTGGCCGGCAAGGCGACCCCGTCTCTCGGCCGGCGTTGATCTGGTGATGCGCTTTTCACGGTGTTCTTTTTCCACTTCTTTCTTTTCTCCCTCCGTCCTGTGAGAGATTGTGCTGCAGTTTTGTGCCGGTGCTGACGGAAACCGGGAAAATTTGCGTCTTTAGGTTGCTGCGGTTGAGGCGGACGGAGCGGCGGCGCGATGGGCATCTCGGCGAGGTGGCTCAAGTCGTTAGTTGGGTTGAGGAAGGTGGAGCGGCAGCAGCAGCGTCGTAATGAGGATGCAGATGTTGGCCGAACGGTACGCGCCGGTCTCTTCCAATCATTATGCAGTCCTGGCGTATCTTGTTTCTTAAATTGGTGGTTGGTGCATTCATTTTGCTTTATTGCCTAGACCTATGTGGATTATGCAAGAATCATTTTTTATATCCGAGTTAATTCACTTATAAAATTGTTAGCAGAAAAAAGGTGAACTAGCTATTTGGGCTTCTTGATCATATCATGACAAATCCTAGGTGTGTACTGATCGATTTTAGTGATCCATCCTTGACCGAATTGGGATTGCACTTGGTATTTCCTTATGCACTGTTTGTGTTAGTTTCCATTTTTACTGCAGAGACATATTGTTGGGTAATTTGTTACCTGCTTTGTTCAAAGCTTGATTAAATAATTGATTTCATTGGCACTTCTTGAATTATGAAATCAAAATTTCTTGGTTGTTATGCATTCACGAGAGCTTCAAATTAACTGATGGATAGGTACAACTTAGTAATGCCAAACCTTGCCTCACTTCCCTCACTAACCTGTTATGAGTATGCATTATTTTGCTTACGAGTTCCAACTGGGGAAACTGCAGAAAAGCAATGTCGCCGACCAGTTTCATTTTCAAAATCAGCACTCTCAAGATGATAGCAGCATTGCCGCACAGGAAGAGGTTCCTTATGGAAATGATCCACCTGAAGGTGATTCTGATGTAACTTCATGCTTGGAACCCACTTGTAGTTCAGCTCATGTGCCAATGTCTCAAACTGAAGAGGAACTGAAGGAGATCTGGGCTGCTACAATTATTCAGACAGCATTTAGAGCTTTCCTGGTATGCATTCATGTTGTCCTGGGATTCCATTTACTGGTCCAGGTCCAATTCATGGAAGTGTTGATTCCTGAAGATGTGCTCAGCTCTGATATCTCAAAAGACCTGAATAAGCATTCTTATGCTCAAATGCCTTTTTTTTATTAATTAAAACTCAGTTCTGGTTGTGGCTAATGTCAATGCAAATTTCATTTCCTGGTGCAAAAGTAGATCAGCTAATCTTATGTTCTATACATCTATATCCATTCATATGGGTACCCTCCACACTGTGCTCCTGTAGTGATGCTTGAAATCTGTTTGTTCACAATCTGATTTTATATTACTATGTACAACTGGGGAAGTTGGCAAAACAAATTTTCTCTACCAAGGAAAATAATAGAAATTGTGGAAAGAAAATGAGTAGTTTACCATCATTCTCACTTAATACTTTAATTCCTTATTATAGTTCCCACTTGGGTTCCGTCTTCAGGCTAGGAGAGCCCGTCGAGCTTTAAAAGGGCTGGTTAGGCTTCAAGCCCTTGTAAGAGGTTATATAGTAAGAAAGCAAGCTGCTACGACACTCCGCTGTATGCAAGCTTTGGTCAGGGTTCAGGCCCGTGTTAGAGCAAGGCGAGTTCGCATGGCTTTGGAAAACCAGACTGATCAGCAAAATACTTCACCAGAGCAAACGACTGAGGCACGTGTTAGAGAAATTGAGGTGAGATGCACAAGTTTCAAAAACAAGGCATCCTATTATCCTATCATTTGTTGGCTGATAGTTATGTATGCTGATGCTATTTCAAAAATTGTTTCTGAAAGACTATTTCATGATCTGTTTACAAGTTACCATATTGTTCTTTTCGTTAGGAAATAACTGGCTTTCCAGTACAATGATCTGGTTTTTTTTTGAATTTTTATCATCATTGTCTTGAAATGCAGGATGGCTGGTGTGATAGTATTGGTTCTGTTGAAGATATCCAAGCAAAACTTCTAAAGAGGCAGGAAGCAGCAGCTAAACGTGAGCGAGCCATGGCCTATGCTCTAGCTCATCAGGTAGTTTATCCTGCTTCTACACCAACATATGCATAAACTGTTATTCTAGTAATAATAAGATGATTATTGGAGTAATAAACCATGGATTAGAATGAATATATTGTAATGCATAAAACCTGTTCTATTCCTAAGGGGGTCATTCGTTTCCCCTCATTTCTTGGCCTGTGTTATGTCTAGACCAGATCGGCTGGTTTGTTTGGTTCATCCGTGTCAGAGCCAGGCTACTCTAACTCCCTAAGCCATCTGTACCGAGATAGCCTGTCTATTCCTGGCTCATAGAATCGGGCAGCTGAGATTAGCTAGGCTTCTGCTGCCTTCCTTCCTGTTCCCCTCACCTCCTGCAGCTTCACCGCTGGGGCAGATGGCGTGAACAGCTGGGTCAAGCTTCTTCCTTGTCAACAGCGCCTATCCCTCGCACCCTATGAGCCTCTGTGTCTCGGTCCTTCATTGCTGCAGTCATACTCGCCCTGTGCTGCCACGCCGCACAGCGGCGCTGCCTACACAGGTGCGCTGCAGGGAAAGGAGCAGGCACAGGCTGCCCAGCTTTGGTGAAAACAAGTGCCACACATGGTTGGCACCCGCCTGCATGCGCATGGCTAATGGATTGATTGTTCTTGGTGCTTCGGTAGAAGAAAAAAGTGAGAACTTGATGCTTAGTAGGCAGTCGGTCTCCATTGGTAGCTTAGTTCTAGTTTGGCGTGTTAAGGTTTGCTAGATTGATGAGCTAGCTAGCCCTGCAGTCTGGTAATGATTTGTACTGTCAGTACAAGTATCAAGTGATTTTCCAAAGATAGAATCACTTCAAAAAAAAAAAAAAAAAAAATTATGGGTTTGATGCTGTGATCCTTACGCTGCCATTATCCTCTTTGATTGGGTTGGAAACGTTAGTAGCTTTTGAATTCCATGCTGACTCCTTGATGTCCTGCATATCCACATCCGTAGCATGAGAAAGATGAGCGGTTAACTCACCACACCAAAGAAGAGGTGAACTGAGTTCATGCAGAGCACCCAACCAAACATGATCTAGCAGGTCAGGTTCCATACACCTAAACAACATGGACTTGCCTTATGCTCTCCTGGCTATCCTTGTCCTTCTAATCTTTATCCAGGCTCGGATGATTGCTGTTGTTTGACTAAGCGTTCCTTTCTTGGGGAACAATTGAAGTTGTCCTTCCCTATATTCCAGTTTGACAATTAAGATGCTCATCTTTTCCAAATTATTCCAAATTATTCTGTTTGGTCAGCTCATGGTAGAATAATTACATTCTGTAAGAAACATGAGACCTGTACTTGGAAGGAAAATGAAAGATTCGTGCTTTGGTCCTCCCTGGGAGCAAAAGCACCTCCATCATGAGACCTTCATCTGATAAAAAACAATAAAAAGGGATCCACTGTGTAAGGCTAGTAAGCCTTTCAAAGTCCTGGCATCCGAAATTCTTAACTTGTTCCCCTCCTATTTCAGTGGCAAGCAAGTTCAAGACAAGCTGCAGCATTTGAACCTGACAAGAACAGCTGGGGCTGGAATTGGCTAGAGAGATGGATGGCTGTTCGGCCTTGGGAGAGTCGTTTTCTTGGCACTTACACTGCTGATGGGATTTTCGTAGTCAATGAAACCAGGCAACCTGACAGAAGTGCAACCAAGACCTCATACAGAAAACCTGTTAAAAAGCATGATTCAACCCTTCAATCGAACATGTTGAACCATAAGGTCTTCCCATCAAATTCAGAGGGTGGTGGCTCTTCAACAAATAGATCCATTGGTTGGGCATCAGCTAAATCTAGACTGAAGGTTTTACCCAGAGAAGTTTCTGAGGAAGCGTCATCTCGTCCTTCAGTACTTGTTGTCCGGTCCACTAGTAATCCAAAGGAGAGGACTTCCAGTATTAATTCAAAGGAGAGGACTGGGGACTTGGATTGTCAAGTTCATAAAAGATTTTCCTTGCCTGGCATTGGTAAGTCCACATACCACCTGCACTGCTTCTAGCATGAGCTTCTTTTATTTGAAGATTGCAAGGTATTTCTTGTTATGCATATCAGCATATGACATCTCTGCTGTTTAGATGCTCATAGCAACTTGTAGTAGAATTGAACTTCCAGGCATGGGATATGCTCATATTTACAAGGCTGCTTAAATAAACATTCAAATTAATTGACTTGCTGTTGGCAAATTGCCAGATTTAGAAGCTGGTAAACACCTGACAAAGAAAGGCACGGTTAACCGATCCCTGAAGGCAACAAAAGATTCCCACATACTGGGGTCAAGGCATCATCTTGCCAGTTCCATTGACCCAGTTCCCACTAGAGTTGAGCTGGAGACTTGAGAAGACATGTGATGCTTGAACATCGCCCATGGATTGCACTTAGCAGCCGGATGCGGTTCTTGTCTGTTGTACTGGTGGAGACACCGATTCATCACGAGATAAAATCAGATGCATGTCCATGTATGGTGAGGTTACCATTGGTTTTATTGCTGTATTTGTAAGTTGTCGCTAGGAGATGTAAATTTCTGTCATCGGATGGTGGACTTATTATGTGTGTTGTTGGTGTATGGTATTGGTATAGTTGTACCTTGGAAGATTAAGCGAGGTAAATCCATTGAAATGTTTTGTGGTACATGGTAAAATCCGATGCATGTCCATGTACTTGGAGGTTTTTTCTTCTTCTAAAAAATCGTAAAAAAAAAGTACATATATATATGTAAAAGCCCAAGCCAGGTCTCTTCCGTGCAATTATTGTATTATAACATAAAACACACGAATCCGTCACGTACGTATGATGATGTAACAGACTTCATCCCCATGTACTGAGGTACGTATCTCTGATATTATGCATCTCTATAGTGGCATCGCTTATTGACGGACGATCTTTGGGTGATCATAGTAAATCATAAAAAATTATAAAATAAAAAAAAAATCTAATTTTGTTGGTCTCCACATAAGTAGATCTACATGGTTAACATATAATATGGTATACTTTAGTACAAAGTTTTTACTTTATAATTTATTTGTATTATAGAAATACACATATCTAAAACTACAGTAAAAATTTTATACCAAGTATATCATATTATGTGTTCACTACGTAGATCTACTTATGTGGAGTCCAACAAAATAAGATTTTCCATTTTATAATTTTTATATGATTTATTATGATTTTTCAAAAATTCAGCCAAAATAAATAAATAAAAGTAAAATACAAAACCACTGTTACTGTAGCAAAACCACTGTCGAAAACCGCCGAGGGATGTAATATGAATGGTTTTAAAAGTTGAGGGATGTGTTTTGTCCGGTTTGGGAGTTCCGAAATGACTCGCGAAAGTTGAGGGACCTAAAGTGGACTTTTTTCTTTGTAGAAAAAAAAATATAAATGATGGGCTAGCAGAAAGAAATGGGCTGCCCAGGCCCAACAAGAAGCCGGCTCCTTTACAGGCAGTCCCTTTATTCGTTGCCCCCACGTCGCGTCTTTGTAACGAACCGAACCTGAACGTAACCTCCCTCTCGTCAACGACCTCGTCCGTCGCGCCCAAGGCGAGGAAGCAACCCGCCCCAGTTTCGCGCTATGGCGGCGAAGTCGTCGAGGCGCGTGTCGGTGCCGGCCCTGGCGGCCGCCAGCGCCGCCGCCGTTCTCCTGCTCGCGTCCGTTGCCGCGGGCGAGGACCACAACGGCGTCTACGACCCCTGCGCGGACGCGTCGGTGACGCGCGGCGACGGGTTCACCTTCGGCGTGGTCTTCTCCGGGCGCGAGTCCTTCTTCTCCGGCGGCGTGCAGCTCTCCCCCTGCGACAGCCGCCTCGGGCTCATCAACCGCGCGCAGCTCGCGCTCTACCGCCCCCAGGTCGACGAGATTTCGCTCCTCACCGTCAACTCCTCTTCCTTCGACCCGGTGAGTCCGTCGACCCTCGCCAAATCGCCATGTTAATAATCACTAACTCCGTGTGGATTTCGTGTTTAATTTTGCGCGAGGTGTTATACTATTTGTCACATATGGCGAACCCTAGTTAACTGTGTATTTTGACCTGATGGCATAAAGGGTTTATCATTAATTTCCTTTTAAAAACAGACAAACAAATAAATTTGCGAATATGGTATTGGTTCTTTTAGGAAAATACGTATAAACTTAGGTTAATGATAGTTTTCTTAACTGCGAAGAAAAACGTGAGTATGCTTGCTATTTGCTAGTATTTGGGGGTGTTTGATTCCCCTGGCAAAACTTTTGCACTATCCCATCGATGATTGTCACACATGCATAGAATATTAAATGTAGTCTAAAAAAATAACTAATTACATAGATTGCGATAACTTTGCGAGACGAATCTTTAAACCTAATTAGTCCATAATTTGACAATATGCTGCTATAGTAAACATTTACTAATGACGGATTAATTATACTTAAAAAAATTTGTCTCATGGTTTTCTAACGAGTTCTGTAATTTATTTTTTTATTAGTATTCGAAACCCCCTTCCGACATCCCTCAGACATTCTAATATGACACAAACAAAACTTTTTTCACACCATCCAAATACCCCCTTTGCTATTTTGCTAGTAATAAGTTAGTCAGAGAAGAACTTGTCAGAAGCGTCGATGACCACGGCCGGCCAGCTCGGCTAGATAGCCAAATCGTTCGTTGAGGGAGCTGGACGTTGTTGTCCCATCGACACGTTGAGACAGTGCCACTTTTGGACGCATTTGTGTAGCTGAACAGGGGTAGGGCCGGCAAACTGTCGTTTGAAGCTGGGCCACGCCTCGTGTAGTTCTGTGGTCCAAGTGTTGGGTTGTTAGCATTCACGATGCAATTTATGAGTGTGCTGTCCTCCTCATAAATTTGGAATGTTCCTCTCCTACACTTCTACTACTTGATTGATTTCGTCAAAAGAATTGGTTGGAGCTGGTGGGTTTCCTTAAGTTTTCATCTGCAAAAAATAGTAGTAGTGCAAATTTTGAATGTCTACAAACTTGCTGATCTTCAGCATGATGAATGCTAGCTTTGCGTAGTAGTTCTAAACTCGCAATCACCATGGTGTATGATTGTTCCATGTTTGTGCCTTTTTTTAGTAATATAAGTATGTGAGTGGAATTATTGAACTGATGTGGTTGCTTACTCTTCTTGAACGAATGATCGAATGGAATCACATCTCTAGTGACTACTACTACTAATGCGCAGCCCTTCTATATTTCACCCTGTTCCAGTCTTCTTCTAGTGGTGGTGGGTACATGGTAGCTTTCGCCGGGAAGAAATACGCGGCGAGGTCAGCCCCGGTGTTCGTCGCCAACAGCTCGTTCACGGTGACCGGCTTTACCCTGGTACGCCCACGAACTTTGCCTTTTGCAGTTCGTTCTTGACCACTTGGTTAACCGATCGAGCTCCGACACCCCCTATTGCATGCGTGCGTCTCATTCAGGTCCTGGAGTTCGAGAAGGGCACGCTCCAGAACCTCTTCTGGAAGGCCGGCGGGTGCTCGTCGTGCTCGGGGCGCTCCGACTTCGCGTGCGTGGACGGCAGCTGCGCGGTGAACACGACGAGCTGCAGGGGCAAGGGCGGGCAGGTGGACTGCAGCCCCGGGATCCAGCTCGCCTTCTCGGGCACGGACAAGCACGAGGCCGTGCTCAACTCGTGGTACGAGGTGTCCAAGCTCCGCCAGTACTCCCTCTATGGCCTCTTCTCCAACCTCAAGGACTCGCTCACCAGCCAGTTCAGCAGCTTCTTCTAAACCCTGCTGGCGGTAGCTCTGTACGCTTGCTCTGTCTGTTTTATGGACTATGGTTATCATGTAGAGTATGCTTAGCGAAGAGTACTTTCTCCTGTAGTTTTGTTTCTGATGACAGAAGAAATATGTATGTGTACAACGGCTATCAGATCAGTCCTTTGTGTAGTATGTGCAGTTTTTAATGCAAATGAGATGGTGCAAGTTATGCGTAACTCCATATATATATATATAGTTCCTCCCGTTTGCCTTCCCTCTGCATATTGCCACTCGTGCTGCTGCGCAGAGATGATCAGGCTGTTCCGGCCGTCCGCGGAATTGGGCCGTCCCGTATGCGCCTGAGGTTTTGACTCGACATGTGGACACTGGAGAGAGATAGATAGTCGGAAGAAAATGGGTCTGCGCCGGAATTGGCCTTGACCAAAATTTCTCGGCAGAGCCGCCGTGGCTGCACCGGTGCGCGGGCGCTAGGGGCGTCCCCGGCGCTGAGCCAGCAGGCGGCGGCGGCGGCGGTCTGCCAGGCAGCTCGGACGGGGAATTCTCTGCATCTGCCATCTGCCAAGGCGATGGGCCGCTATCGCACCATGCATTCCAGCCTACCCTGTCGCCTGGTTGGTGGTGCTGGGCTGGTGGGCTGCCCGACTAGAAGGAAGACTGGTGAGCTGAGTGACAGAGACTGCGTCAAGTCTCAGGCATGCTTTCCGATCCAAAAGCAGGTTTGACCCGCAAGTTGCGATCCAAGGTCGTTCATCTTCTTCCCCCAACGCTCATCCACAGCAAAACAAAATCAATCGGCTACAGACTCCAATCCATGTGTCATCGTAAACAAAACCACCGGTAAATTAACTATAATCAATCAACTCGACCAGAACAACTAACCGTATGTATGATACAAACGCCACGAACAAAAAAACTACTGCACAACGAATCTGTGGTTGGGGAAGGAAAACCCAACAACAATCATCTCTCCCGGTGTATGCGTATCCACCACAAGACGGCAATCGACAATCGGCAATCTGATCACCACGAACTCACGGAGGGTCGCAGGCAGACCAGGCGGCGGCGGGGCTAGTTGTTCTTGGTGTTCTTGAGCACGATTGGGCAGGACGATGATGAGGATGATGACGAGGAGGATGAGGATGCCGATGCAGGTCCACTTTCTTGTGCTCTTCTGGTGCTTCCTCGCCACCGTCAGCTGCTCGCGCCCTCGGTCGACGAAGGACCTGGCGCGGCCGACGTTCCCCTCGATGTCATCCAGCTGCTCCCCCTGCGCGGCCACCAGCACGGCCATGTCGTTGAACACCTGCTGCAGCTCCAGCAGGCTGCGCTCCAGCTCCGCCACGGCGCCGTGCCGCTCCTGGATCTCCGCCACCACGCCCAGCACCTCCCCTCTCCCTTGCTCCGCGATGGCGCGCTGCAGGAACCGCTCCCCTTCCCCGGACTCCGCCAGCGCGTCCAGCGTCGCCTCGTCGGGCTGCGTCCCCGTCACCGTGAAGTACCGCCGCGCCACCGTGTCCCGGTACTCGGACGCCACGCGCGACCGCAGCGACGAGAAGGACTCCATCGAGTCGCGGAGTCTTGCGCAGCCCGGCCACGACGGACGTCCGGGTGCGGTCGGTGGAGGTGCCGGGCCCGCACCCGGGCACGGACCGGTTCGCGGCGTTGGCGCGGTCCAGCGACTCGAGGCGGAGCTTCACCACCTTGGCCTTCTTGATCGCCGCGTTCACGTCCGCGTCCATCCGCGCGCGGAGGTCGCGCACGGCGGACGCGTCGTGCAGCGACTTGCCGCCCTCGTTGGCGTCGTGGAGGGAGCGCTGGATCCGCTCCAGGTCGCGGAGCTCGTCCTTGATCGACTCCACGTCCTCGAAGAACCGGTCCAGGCTCGCACCCGCCGCGGCGCCCGGCGGCGCGGACATCTCCACGCTGCCGGACTCGAGGTCGCCGTCCCCGCCGCCGCCGCCGCGCTTCCATGAGCTCGAGAACAAGCTGTTCATGGCGGCTGGCTGGTTGTGTCGCCTGGATAGATCACCCTGGCTGATTGGCTTCCTCACGATCACGGATCAAGGCCGGTTCTTGGGGCTCGCTCGGGTGGCCGGTTTCTTGGATCGGGAGATGCAATGAAATAGTGGGAGGGGCAGTTGGGCAAGGGTGCGTGGAGATTCAATCAATCATGCGGAGGCGAAAGGGCAGGGAAGACGACGGACGCGGAGTTGAAGGAGTCGGCCGTAGCGAGGCAACGCAACCATGTGATTGTGACGCCGTGGGCCGTGGCGGGCTGGGCTGCGCTGCGCGTGAAGGCGAGGAGACGACCGTGTGAGCGCGGGACGCCACCGTGCTCTGAAATGGCAACGCGGGAGGAAGGTGGGAGGAAGGGGGCACTGCGATGGGAGGGGAGGAAGAATTCGGCGAGTCCGTCCAGGTGGGTGTGGGTCGCCGCCTCACCGGATCACGCAGTGGCGTCGCTGGGAATCCAACGTCCTTCCTCCCTAGCCGAAGGCCACGCTGACCGGAACAGCTAATTCGTTTTCACTTGTTGATGACTTGCAAAGTTGTACACTCTTGATAGCATTCCTGTATTATTTTATTTCCGCGAGACGTATTAATGTGTTTTTTATTATAATAGTATATATAAGCCATAATCATGCGAGGAGGGCCAACGAACTCATCGTCATTCTCAGGTCCATGCTGACCCGATCAACTCAACTGCACAAGTACATGTCCTCCTGTTTGACTCGTACACGTACACTGTACCGCACAGGGACAACCCTGTAGCATAGTGTCGTAGCCGTCGTTTGGCAGTCCCACTCTCGCTATCTCTAGGAGTACTATAGTATTACTAGAATACTCCCTACATCCTAAAATAGATGACGTTTTAGGTGTTCATGCCACAAGTTTATCTCGATTTGTAAAAAATACATATAATATTTATATCTCCAAATAAATTTATTAAAAAACTAGATCTAAAGATCTTTTCAACAATACTAATTATGATACTAATCGATGTTATTTACTATTTTTAAAACTTTTTTTAATCGTTTTTTACCGGGTAATCGACATCATCCTTTTTGGACGGAGGTAGTACTACTAGAATATAGAGTACTGTCTATCAATTGGTAGTGATACTTTCAAAGTGATGTAATGACCATCGATTTTGTAGCTACTGTACCCACCACCAAGTGGGACGCGAAAAAATAACGAGCTGAGCACGTCAATCCTTCATGCCGTGCTTCACACATTTTCGTGCCCCACATGCTGCGTCACACAAGGAGTTCTCGGCGAAGGTGGTGTTGCCCAAGTGGCCGGGCCGGCGACGACGCATGCATTGGATCGAGCACAATGCGCCGTGCTCGTCAGCCCAGCCGCCCCGTCTCGGCTCTGCTCCCGCATTGACTCACTGCCAGATTTGGTACAACATTATAACGAGTGGGGTAACGACGCGACAGCAACCGAAGGAAAAATAAAGCAAAAGACGACTGGACGAGTCGACGACCCACTACCCACTCACTGCCTCCGGAATGGCCGGCCCGGCTGCCCGGCTGGGTTCCCAATTCCCATGGCAGAGGCAGACGCCTCCTCGTGTGATCCAAAAATTCTCGTCCTCCGTTCCGTCCATGTGATTTGTGATGTGCATGCACATGGAGGAATGGGCATGGCACGGGCAGCGGCCGATAGACGCAAGAACGACTGGCCTAGACCACCGTGTAACCGCCGGCTCGTAGGTGCTAGCACGGTGGCGGGGCATTTGTGCATCTGGCGAGATTTCTGGGCGTTGTCAATACACGCACAAACTTCCTTACAAAGGTGCAAATGGATGTGTACCCAAAGGAGCGATGTGCTACATGCTCTTCAAAATTTCATCACAAAAAGTATCATAGCAGTTCCCTAGTGATAATGATCTCCCAAAAGAACCGCATCCTACAAAAATTGCAAATGGATGTGTACCGATGAGGCAAAAAGTAGAGTTGAGACATGATATACTGCTCTTCAAAGTCATCACAGCAATTCTGTAGTGAGCATGATCTCCCAAAAGAACGTCATCACACAACATACCATAGCAATTCCGTAGTGATTATTATGATCTCCCAAAAGAGCAAAATCACGATCAGAAAGTGAAAAAAGAGAGTAAAAACAACAGCACCGCCCAGACACTTGTACCATTGCACCTAACATGGACAGCTGGACATCGATATGAGAAACAAGATGGTAAACACCAAAAAAGGATAATCAGGGGGCGAAGGGGTTCGGTCATGTATATGTGAGACTGAAAAGGTAATCAAACACACCATATGGGCCCAACTTGGCCAAACAATGCCCTTAAAAGGATTGTACAAACAAAAATTATTGTCGTACATACAACAATGATAACGAGACGATTGCCTAATTACCTCGTCAAAATTACAGAACATTTATCTGATCCGACTATCACTACATAATACTCCCTCCGTTATCTTTTATAAGGTGCACCTAGCAGTGACAAGATTAAACAGGATGTACAGGAATAGTATATGATCCTACTAGCCACATCATCAGACAAGCAAAACCTCTATCTGTATATTCCATCAATTCCAAAATTCCACCAGCAATTACTGTTAAAATTTTTTTCCACCAACAATTGTATACATGTACTCACCAAAACTCATCCTTCACGTGTAAATATATCAGTATCGAAGCAGAATAATCATGAGCATATCCAAGTATATTCAGTCAGGGAACTAACGGGGCACATCTTTGCACAACCACCACCAGGACTGGATTGGCTGTAGCAATTGGGTGTAATTCCCAAGTTTTGAACTGAACTATATTGACGTTCAAAATTGTACTTCTCAAATCCTGGTAATTACTTGGCATTTTGCAGAACAGTAACATAGAAAGGATGACCCAGACCACCACCAGACAACCATTTCTCATTTTCATCCACATGTGGTCCCTGCGATGGATGGACTTTCCATTGCAGCTCATAATTGGAAAAATTGTATGTACCTGGTGCAAATATGCACACTTTTAGAGGAACTCTAGCACAACTGTCAGGCTGGAGCTCAGTTTGAGCACAACTCAATGAACACCAAACATATGGTGAAATGCTCTTTGAAGATTGCTTCTCTTGATGTGTACTCTTGGAACTAGAGATGATCTTTACATCATTTTCCATTGATACATCATACCATCCACCCAGAGCACTGGTTGAGTCATGAGAATGGACAGATTGGCTTTTCTCTTGCATTACATCAAAAGTGACCACTCTCACCAACGTCTTATGAGCTTCTGAATTGTGAATGACCAATTGGAGGTTAACCTCACAGTAAGACTTGGAGAAATCATGACTAATTGTCCGAGGTCCTTCCATAAGCCACCATATAGGGTTCTGGCTTAGAGCACTGAAAAACAGAAGATGGTATCAGCATTTATTCAACATCAACAAAAGCCAACGAAGATTGTATCAAATTACATGTTCTATCACTTGCCTGCAATGACATGTGTGATGAGAAAGTAGTTCAAGATCTGGAGTAGGCTTGGAAGAGTTACCAACTGCCTTTGAGATTAGAACAAAATCAAGAAGGCTGCATGATGCCTGAAAATTATCGTGTAAATAAGAAATTCAGTAATCATTGATCAAAATAACAAAATGCATGTGCCAGTTTTCCAGTCAAGTTTGTGTTAAGTTGACCTTGAATATTTGGGTCAACAAACTAGCCATAACTCTTGGAACCAGCAAGAAAATAATACCGTCAAATGATGCAACAGCAGAGTAATAAATTAAAACAAAAGAACTAACCTTTGCTACCTTCCCTTGCCTGTATCTTTCTTGATAGTGAAAATCAGCTAAAGGAGATCGAGCAATGTCAAACAGATCAGTGCTGCTCCCTGGACACAAAGCCATATCGCTTGTGCAGTTACCACTTTCTGCTTCTTTACAAGAATCCGCCTCACAATCCTTAAAACAAAAGCAATGCATTGGCAAAACATATCACAACCTTGAATATACAAGAATAAAGCAATGAAAATACGGCACATTGAAGTGTTCTGTATCTGACAGCTTATTGAAGAATGAGCCTTCAACCTTAATTTTGAAGAAGTATGACACAGCCTGGTTTTCTGATACTGTTTCAACAGAGTTGACTGAACTGCATGACGGCAACGCTGAAACTGCCCATTTACCACCAACACATGATAACTGATGAAGCACAAATGACTCTGATGGAGTCTTGTTAATGACATCCATGCGAACGATATACTCTTGCAATCTTGATGAGGACGTGCTTATAGAAAAGGATACATCAAGTGATGGCAAAACCTGTAAAAAAATTGCTTAAAGCTAATGCTTACCCAAAAGGAAAATAAGCAATAAAATAATAGCATACAACAAATAACTAGTTCGTTCCTTCTTCGTTCTGAAAATCAAGGAGACAGAATATTAATATCGAGGAAAACCGTTAGAGACACCTTGATCTTGGATCGCTTAAACTTTAGCAAATTCACCTTAGAAAAGTAGTTGCGTAGGGAGGACAATCAAAGCTTCACTGATGCAAAGTGCAGCAATAAATGTGACAATCCCAATCCCAAACCAAAAAGTCTGGGAAGTTCACGAAACACTAACATGTGTTACGAATGTGCTAACAGTCCAATATGATATTCTCCGAAAATATTTTAGTTAAGTAGTTATACGTGATGAAAAAATATGGTGAACCTAATAGCACCAATCTTAGGCCATAAATCTATGTAAATCAATACTGAAAGAAAAGATCAAGAATCTTATGACAACTTGCATTTGGAGCTGGAGTACCAAATATAGCGTCCTATAAAAAATAAATATGGGACACAATCCATTACCTCAAGATCGAAGTGCATGCGTAGTGTACGGTATTTAATATCACAGGAACTCCCCATTTCATAATACAGAGATATATAAAGAGAAACATTTCCAGGAGTTGCAGCATGAAACCAAATAGGCCAAGAGAGTGTTGCCCCTGCTTGAATTTCAATATCCTGGAAAAACAATGAGGGTCAATATTTGTGAAAGAATAAGCCCCAGCAAATAATCTGTGAAAGCAATAAAAAAAATGTTAAATGGACTACTCTAGTACAATCAAAAATACACTAGTGCCCTAGGGCACATTACCTGAGGAAATGGAAAGAGCAAACTCTTGAAATTGTCCTTCATAGTTTTGGATACAACACTGCTTTCTGATTGCGCATGCCTTTTTAAGCAGTGTGGGAACTCAAGACCAATGTCCGATGAATCATTAGGAATTAAAAATCTTGGGCTGCTAAGTTTCATTTTTATGCCCTGCATTACAGGATTGGAAAGAGTTAACAGATAATATGGTGTTTGATACTTGCTTTCATATGAAGAACACTCAGCAATTCTTCAATGGTTATCAGGATAAGAAACAAGAGGAAGACGAATGGTAAGAGAGACCTTCACAGCATATTCTGAATGGTTTCTCAGATTTAGTGTAAGCAGCTTTAAATCACCAGCAAACGCCTTTGTTGGCATGCGATCAATAGATCCTGTAAGTTTTGGTAAACCCTGTAGGCGAAGAATTTTAAACTTCAGACATCATCAGAAACTAACCTTTGTGAAGAGAAATCAGGATAGATTATAACCTTGATTACAACCAGGCTGTTATTCAAAGAACGACGTAGGCCTCTTTTCCCTTTCTTGATCTTTTTCTGTGCATCAAATTCAAAGTATTGATAGCCTACTACTGACTCTGAAAGTGTCCACCTTATCCCAACCAACTTCAGAATACCTTCAACTTTTGGAGTAACATCAAGTTGCACCTAATGAAGTTGGAGAGGAAATGAGAAACAATTGACACTGAACTGAACTATTATCGGCTTTCTCAGTATGCATGTGGTGGCCTTTTAAACATCTATGCATTCTTTGGAGTGTAACAACCAGTTGTTTGCATCGGCCATCTTTGAGCAGAAACAGAAAAATGTTACTGTAATGAATTCCAGCAAATGAATAGATCCAACAGCATAGTGCACCAATACCAAATTGAACCTTAAGCACTTCTTTCCCATTCAGCCCCTAAAATATTAACAGTATATTCTGTTCACCTAGCTTTTTACTAAGTCATGGTTAGATCTGCAGTAATGAATCCAGCAGCAAAGACATCCTTAAACAATTTTTTAAGCACACAAAAGATTGTGACGAGATAAAGGCAAGAAATTGATACATACTCTTTTACTTTCACCTCCTCCTAATACAATGTCAAGCTTTGACAATGTAAACTTATCTCCATCCGTCTCAAACCTGTAGTGTTCAATAAAAAAATAGCAATAATAGCCATTATAAATTTGGGTGGAAAGAACAGCATCTACATGAACAAAACCTTGATTATGAAAAGAATATTACATTGAAATAGATGGCTCTGTGTTAACCTTATCTTCCCCACCATCCAAGTCCAGCCCACTTACATCTGCATGAGGAATTTAATGCATCAACGATTATAATAATTCCTCTATATGGAAATAACTCAGGACGGAAAATCTTACCAGAACTTAATGCATCCAAAGTGGTGGAAAGCTGACATATAAGAGAGATGCCAGAAACAGCAACAGGGATTTGGAGGGGATTTTTGAGTTCAATATTCAATTTTACTGCTTCTGCAACCAACAAACAAAGCAACTAAGACCACTATATAAATAGTAAAAGAGAAATAATGATTAGAAGGGCCTAAGGGAGATGATATCAGATCATTTCAACCAAATTTATGTCTACTTTGTGCCTTTATTGAAACTTATTGTAACACTTAGTGCTCCAAAATTTTGTCAGAACTCCAAGGGTCATCTGCGTTAGGCTCATAACATATGAATGACAGTTCTGGGGTCCCTATTTCTTATAAATAATTTGGTACCAAGAAACAATTTTCTAGTCTTGCTGTGCCAAAAGAAGCTCCGTTGCCGAGCATCCAAAAACTTACAGCTCAGCTATGGTCAAAATTGGTTAGAGATCGGTCTAGCTTGGTTGAAAGCCTACACTCAAGCATAACTAGAAGAGAAAAGCCCTTGTTGCACGGAACCAATATCCTATCAACAATTGCATAAAAAGGTTACAAGCTGTGACTAGCCCAAGTGACTGGTTACTGTAGTTGTTCACACTGCTCAAATAGGCAAATAATCGGAAACTTATATCAAGTCAGTTGGTAAGTTCTATCCTTCAACCTCAAATGACAATGTAGGTTCTACTCAGGCCTCACCCCCTCCTTCTCCTGCCCACGCCTTCAAGGCCCCAAGTTCTTATGTTTGCTTCTACTACTACTGCTCCCACCTCATTTTCAAGTGATATATGCAGTGCCAGTGTCATCAACCACAGTCTGCAGATCTGCAGCTCGGCTAAACCAGTCTGCCCTCCAATTGGTAAGGTTAATCTGGTCACCTTGAGACCGAAATTACGATGGAAAGTCAAGAAGGCAACAGACAATGGCATTTTTTTTTTTCAAATAGGTCGTCAAAGCAAAGGTCCAATTTCAAGGATATGGCACAAACCATAAATAATTAAAATATTTCAAGTCGAAATGGAGGACATATCAAGTTCAAACTCTATTGGCAAAGTAAAGGGGATTCAAACTCACATCGGAGTGCAAATCATACAATTCCAATGGGATTGGTGGACAATAGATGGATGGTGGCCAAACGAATTATTAATTTATTATACAACATAAGTAGCTAAGAAAGATGCACGACACTTGATGTTCAAGCCTTACGAGGTCCAAATAGACAGTCTATCCCTTATCAGCAACAGACAAGAATACAAAATAGCCTTCAAAGACAAGTGTCCACCCATCTAAAAAAAGATACTGTTCTGCACTACATTGGTAAGTTGACAAGTGCCACATCTCAGCTGTATGCCAGACAACTCCAGATAGTGGTTTGACCTCAAGTTCAGTAATATATCTATGAATTTTTATTTTAAAAAAAATTACCTCCAGCCACACAAATACAGGAATCCTTGTATTTTCTCATTGGCTGAGTATCCAGCCAATTAGTTCTGACAATTGATGATGATGGGATCAATTCTTCCTCTAGCTCCTGCCACGTGCTTTCACTAATACCAATCTGTAATAGAAGACAACAACCAATACAAGCTGAGAATAGGCATCAATTGCATAATAACAAATTAGCACCAGCAAATGAGACCAGATTAAAGACAGTCAATAGTGTTTCATTTCATTATCAATTAGGTGTGAAATTGACCAGATTAAAGACAGCCAATGAGGTTCAATGTTTGATTGCTCCTAGAAATGCAATGACAAATGAATTAGAAATACTCGTCGTGCAGTTGTTAGGCCTTACATCTGCATCTGATGCATATGTGCGATGATCTTCATATATAACTTTCAGAGATGACATGTTAAAAACAGGAAGTTGAAGCTTGTACACATCAAATTTCTTCCCCATGCTCTATACACAAAACAATATCACAAAATTAGAAATACATCAAAAGTTGGGTTTAATAAGGTATTAAGGTGAAGTGTTATAGTTGGTAATAACCTGAACATAATGGAAAAAATCAGTGAGGAACATGTTTTGCGTAGTCAGCGACTGATGGCTACAAGCAATGACCTCCAGCAAGTGTTTGATGGCTACATCAAGTATTCCGAGAACTCCATACCACCTATCAGTACACCCAGAGGCCAGAGTCAAGTACAGCGTAAAGGCAGAAGATAAAAACTGGACAGGAGCTCAAAAAACCTAACTACCTTCCAACATTAAAATGTACATGATTGTTGATGTAACTCCAAGGGTTTTGTTTGTAAACGAACAAAGCATTTCTGTACACCCGAACAGCATGTTGTTTCTGCATTTAAAGAAGAAAAACCAATTTAAAAAGGATTCAATCAACTTTGAAAGAGATTACAACAGTGGTAAAAGAATTATTATGAACCTGGTCAGACACATAGTAGCTATTCCCAGATAAAATTAGGTGAAATCCATATTTCCGAAGCATGGGTGGATTGGATAGTAGATAGCAACAAGCGGCTTGCTCAAGCAGTACAGCAGAATGCAAAGAAGGTTCCTGAATAGTAGAGATCAAATCAATAATACATCTAATCAGCTAAAAACTTCCCACAACAAAAAGGAAATCTACCTCATTAGAAACACGGAAATACACATTAGATGCTTCCCTAAACTGTCCTCTTGTTTTAAGCATTTCAGCCCACCAAAGGCCACATCTAGTAGCATTTCTCTGGCCAGAAGATCCAATTCTCTGCATATATGAAAAGGTGAATTACACTCTGAATGAAAGAAGATTACAAGACGAAGTTCAATCAAGAAATCTAAAGAGTCTACTATCAAAATATCATAAACATGTACTAGTATCTTTGTCATGGGCACAAATTCCACCTCATTGTGCATTTCTTTTAAACGCAACACACCTCAGGATATTCAGATTTGTACAACTGGTATCAGAATGTCCATAATAAGCAATTTTATATTGAAGAGGGTAGTTTAAAGTCAGGACGGACCCTGTACATTCTGAATATTTCTCGACACAGTATACGTTACTGAAAGAAGCCAGAAATTAGAATGAAATGACCTGTGCGTCCGCATAAACTATATGCGAATACTTATTGTATGCCAAGTTCACGGTGCTGCTCTGCAACCACCAGTGCAAAAATGGGTTTTGGGCACTGCTCATGCAGCTGATTCATTTGTCACTTGTGGATGCAGGATTAATATGGGCCCACACGTGAATCTTACATGCTAGGTAAGTTGTATCCACTCATGCAGCAGACCAAACAGAATCTCAGCATTTTTTTGCATTCACTCGTGCAATTTCACCAAACTCTCCCCATTAGAATTTGCATCCGCTGAGCCTGTTTCTCCTCATCCAGGATATACGATGCAGATATAGTCTCATTCGAGTAACCAAACACACTCCAAGGTTCTCTGGAGCTGGGTATGAAGTTATCAACGGCATGATACCTATTACCTAGCATCTACTACTGACTTATATAAGTGCTTTACTGTTGAGCTAATATCATATGGATATCTGCAGGGTAAGTTCAATGCCAATTATGAAATAATATGCAAAAAAGCATCCTAGCTGTTTGTTATGATTGTTGCTTAAATAAGACTTCTGTTGAATATTCTTTAAACAACTGATAGACAGGAAAAAGATGTTGGCTCCTCTTATTGTTCTCTGTAAGAAACATGGGGTAACAGCGCAATACTGAACAATATAAAAAACATTAAATAAAAAGCAATATAAAGGAAATAATTATTTGCCTGCGCTAGGTAACTAAGATGTGAATTTCTAAATAAATACCAAATATGTACTGAAGGCATTTTCCATGCAATACTCCGCATCCTTCCTTGACTGATCCAAAATGAAATAGCAAAGTCCACTCATCTCCTGCAAAAGGGAATATATGGACATGTATCAACATGAAGTGAATATGTAACACTAACACACATTAAGGTTTTCCAGAACTCAAGGGGAAAAAACAATCCAGAAACCCTGCAACATAGTGGATATGTATCATCTGATGTTTTCTAGGCCAAGCCCCATATTTGTAGGAAAGCTGGGTTGGTAATGGAACTGCCAATTGCTTTTAGTGTAAACAGGACCATCATGTTTGGCACACCAGGATATTCAGAATAGAAATCCTAATTGTTCCTTTACAACAAACTCAAAGACAATAAAAAGATTACTAATATGTATATCCACAGAGAAAGTTCAGCAAAAACGAATCCAAAAATTATGCACCTGTACACCAGCAAATCGCTTCCAAGCCTTATCAAGCTTATAATCAGTAGCGAGTAATCTGTAGTTTGACAAGGCAAGTTCGTAGTCTCGTAACATGAAGGCAAAATCACCTAGTACTCTGATCTGTGATTCTATGGAGGTGAATGTATACCTGATGGAGAAAATAAAGTTACAGCATATTACAAATTGCATATATATACAGTGAAAATTAGCAAGATATAGAATAATCACTTGCATTGGTCCATTTGGAGCTTCTGGGACATCATCTCTCTTTCTCCACCACAAGTTCTTGATCTGATTTCTAAAACCCTTTCTTGTTGTGGCTACCTAAAACAGTACTAAATATTGTTGGGAAATGATAAGATGAACGTAATGATATACCAAACTTTCAACTGCATACCTGCTGATTGAGGACACGGATCTTTTGCTCCATGTAGGGGATGATATGGTTAGAAACAAAATCTTGCATGAAGTCCTTTATCTGAAATAAACAAGCTCAGCAATTCAGTATCAAGTAAAGCTTGTTGACAGCTGAGAAAGTTTGCATGTGACACACAAGCCACAATGGAAGAACTGCGCGAAAAAAAACTCGAATCAACTGAATGCAGGATTTACTCCATAACTATATCACCTAATAGATGAATCCTTAGGTACCATGAAAAGTTGAATAAAGTGTCAAAAAACTTTGTGTGCCCAGCAAAATACTATAGAGAACAACAACAACAACAACAACAACAACAACAAAGCCTTTTATCCCAAGCAAGTTGGGGTAGGCTAGAGATGAAACCCAAGAGAGACGAGAAACCGGGAGACACAAAAGGGCACACGACAGAAAAAAGGTCACGGTTCAGGCACGTTGATTGCCGCCTCTCAAAGCGCTCTGTCCAAAAACTAAATCCTTGGAGATATTCCACTCCTTAAGGTCTCTCTTAACCCGACTCGTCCCAAGTCAGTTTAGGTCGACCTCTACCGCTCTTTACGTTATCGGCCCGCTTCAGCACCCCACTACGCATCGGCGCCTCGGGAGGCCTCCGTTGGACATGTCCAAACCATCTCAATCGATGTTGAATCAATTTCTCCTCCATTGGTGCCACCCCAACCCTCTCCCGAATATCGTCGTTCCGAACTCTATCCCTCTTGGTGTGCCCGCAAAACCAACGCAACATACGCATCTCTGCCACACTCAATTGCTGGACATGTCGCCTTTTTGTGGGCCAACACTCAGCACCGTATAACATTGCCGGGCGAATCGCCGTCCTATAAAACTTACCCTTCAACTTCTGAGGCACCCTTTTATCACAAAGGACGCAAGAAGCTTGACGCCATTTCAACCAACCCGCTGCAATTCTATGCCTGACGTCTTCATCTATGTAGCCATCCTTTTGTAGCATCGATCCTAAATACCGAAAAGTATCCTTCTTGGCCACCACTTGCCCATCTAGGCTAACGTCTCCCTCCTCGTGCCTAGTCGCGCTGAAATCGCACCTCATGTACTCGGTCTTGGTCCTACTAAGTCTGAACCCTTTCGACTCTAACGTGTGTCTTCATAGTTCTAACTTCCTATTAACCCCTGCCCTACTGTCATCCACTAGCACCACATCGTCAGCAAAGAGCATACACCAAGGGATATAACCTTGTATATCCCTTGTGACCTCATCCATCACCAAAGCAAATAAATAAGGGCTCAATGCTGACCCCTGATGTAGTCCTATTTTAATTGGAAAGTCATCGGTGTCGCCATCACAAGTTCGGACAAACGTCACCGCATCCCTGTACATATCCCTAATGAGGGAAATGTACTTAGTTGGTACTTTGTGCTTTACCAAAGCCCACCACATGACATTCCTCAATACTTTGTCATATGCCTTCTCGAGGTCAATGAAGACCATGTGCAAGTCCTTCTTCTGTTCCCTATATCTCTCCATCAATTGTCGTAAAAGGAAAATCGCCTCCATGGTCGACCTACCAGGCATGAACCCAAACTGATTTTGGGTCACACTTGTCACTCTTCCAGCAAAATACTATAGAGACACACATGATAATACAGATCCAATGTTCTAATACCTCATTCAGATCATCCAAACTAAGGAAACAGGATCCATCATGATTGTTCAAACCAAGAGCTTTCTGCATTTAGTAATGAACAGTCTATAAGTAGATTGCATATTTGCAGAAATTATAAAACGTTACTGAAATTCAATATGAGGTAATTCAGTATGCTCACATAAGGCAGCCATGAACTGTCAGGATTACTACCACCTGCTTCTGTAGACGAATTTATGCATAATAATTTACAGTCGTTCAGACCAAGGGTACTCCTCATTTCAGCTAAGACATTCACAGCTCTTCATATAAAAAGTAATATGGGTCAGCAAGAAAAAAAGTGTATAAATGAAACATAAAATATCAGACTATATTGAAGGATTTGGCAATGAAGACTTGACAAATCAGCTATAAAAAAAGAAATAGATTAAAGGATTTCCTGCAACTGTGTATATTAAAGGATTTTCTGCAACTACGACAACAAAGACTGAAAACATAAAGACTTGGCAAAATCAGCTAGGAAAAAAAAAAATAGATCGCAAAATTGCAAGAACTAATAATTCAGATATGTTGCATGCCATTCAGGTCATCTGCTCCCTGCTTGACCAATGTAAGTGAAGCCACAAAGTATTACCCCAAGTTCTTGCTCCCTTTAGCAAAAAAATAGTATTTAGTATTAGTGGGGCTTATGTGAGAAACCACATGCCCTTTTAATCCGGAGTTTGCTTCCTTCAGAAGTTGCTTCTACGAGAAGCTGCTAAGGAGAGGGCTTCAGCTTCCTGGAACAAAAGAGTTCAAACTTCCCTAAAAGGCTGGACAAACATAGAGTTCCAGGAAACTTAGTCCCTGTTTGTGGGAGCTGGAGCTTCCTCGTATCTAGCTGGCTGATCGAAGAAGCTTGTGTTGGGAGAATCTAGCTCCCCAGTTTGGCAGCCTTGCTTTTTTTTTGAAGTGTAGCTCATGGCTTAGGGATGGAATTGAAGACTGGAAGGATGAATGTTCCAAAATAGCATTTGAAAAAGCAATGCCCTGATTTTGTATTTTATCCATTTTAATGCTAAATTGCTAATGATATTAATTTTTAACATTTTTAGTTTCCAACTTTTAAATATATTATAAAAATTATGCTCGTTTCTTTTACTCTGATCCAAACTCCCTCTGATTCAAAATACATGTAATTTTAGGATTCCTATACATCAAAAGTTCTTTACTTTGATCATCAATATATAAAGAATTGTATACATTAATAATGTAATATCTTGAAGAATACTTCCATATACTTAATTGTCTTTATTTAGCAAGTCTAGTTCCACAGAAATTGTTTTGTGCTCAGTATCACCCTATAGACTATGCTGCTATGTGCGCCCCGACACCATGCTTGCCACGCTGGCCAACGTCTTCTAGGCCCGCACGGTGTGACCCGCTTGCCGCCAACGCGAAAGCGGTGCCCACTGTTTGTGCCTAGTGCCACCCGCAATCACCAGGTTGGCTACTGTCAGCCGAGCCCACACAGTGCAACCTGCTCGTCGCCGCGCTAACCATGCTCGCCGCCACTTGCAGCATTGCCCACCCATGTCATGCCCAACCTATGCCCAGCTTTGTGGAAAAAGGGAGCAGGAAGGAGAAAGAGAAGATAGGGGAGGGAGGAAGAATGAATACTGAAGGCAATAGGGACACATAAAAAAATTAACCACTATGAGGAACCTTGTCTAACCTTGATGAAGACAAATAATCCTAAAAATTGTGAAGTACAAAATATGTAGGCAGTTCAGGTTTTGAACCATTTTGCCAATACAGGTTCACAAGCAATTATGTTTAACAATTCTGAAAGGGTTGGTCAGGTATGAAAAACACAAACCAGCTAGGTTTTTTTAAAAAAATGATTTTATAACATCATAAATCGCTTAAGTAAGAGTGTCTTCTTTAGTTAGACAGAAAGGTGAAGAATAATACATGTCTTGTGGCCCCTCTTGCTGGTCATGAAGTACAAGGTAATGCTTCAAAATCTGTGGATCCATTATGCCTTCATTCAAAAGAGATGGCAACTGATTTGTGTTGAAGAGATCAACAAATTTATTGACTGGTTCTTTGTCCATTGATGACACAACTAGAAGACCTGTTAATAATAGCTCAAGGCATAAGCAAGAACATATTCAGCAAACAGAATAGCCAGCTAAGAACAGGAAGTGTCAAATCTCACATGCCACAGGATGGTCAAATGTTTCATGCTCCGAAAATGAGAGTGTTCGTATTAGCTCTCTATTGAACTTCTTAATCCACAATGGGCACAGCTCGGCCTCAGGCTCTGGAATTACATAATTACGGAATTACATATAGGATGCAAATAAAAGGTATCAAACAAAATTTGCATGCATGAGCTTTACAGATATTCCAATTGACTTGACTAAGGCACATAACAATGAAACAATCAAAGAGACACCAATAAGAGACACCCAGCACATCTTCCAGTAAGATCATCAGAGTACCAGCTAAATAGAAATGAAAACAATTGAAGTGACAATGCCAAGCTCTTCCCAGCAATTTCAAAAAAAAAAAAAAAAAAAAAGTACTTCCTCCATTTCAAATTATAAGTCACTTTGACTTTTTTGGTACATCTATTTTGTTATGCATCTAGACATACGTTGTCTCTAGATACATAGCAAAATGGATGAACCAAAAAAGTCAAAGCGACATAATTTGGAACGGAGGGAGTAACAAAGATGCACAGAGCACAAAGCGGTGCATTCTTCTGATGGACCATTTGCAGGCAATTTGAGTTCTCCATCCCTACAATAGAATGCACGCAAAGCAACTTCACCACTACAAACAATCACCTAAAATTATGCTGAAACTGCACCAAGCGATCTTGATGGAGAGCATGTGGGTGCCCATTAAAAAACATTCCTAGTTCACAGCTCACACATTTTTACAGTTCTTTCTGTTTATGAGCACACATTCCACTATTCCTCACCAAAAAGGTTAATAAGGTTAAGAGGTTAACCAATGCCAACCTGAGCTAACCCACCCCCTGCACGCACCCTGGCCCAGGAAAAGCCTTGAGGACCGAGAACCCAACTGCAGCACTCCAATGCATCCAAAGTCCACTGCTCATTAAGGCGACAAAAGTCGCTTCAACTAGCCCATTAACTCCTGTAGACGTTGCTCGGAACAACATACCAGTCGCAGATCACTATTTCCCTCTCCTATAAATGGTAAAACAACCACACAAGCTCACCTCGCCTAGTCACCTCAGCAGCATCCAGGCTCACCACACATATCACCATTCACCATCAACCTCCACGCAAGCCTCGCCAGTGGCTGCGCTTCCCTGTCGCCGCCACAACATGCACAATAATGCTGAAGTGGCAAGCGGAATGACCGTATTTAATCAATTGAGATCATTTCCAAATTTATTTTAGAACTATACATGGTTCGAAAGTAGTTCAGCTCTAATTTTGCAATATATACTGATTTCCTAATTCTATGGTTAATTGACTAGTTTTGTGCTGCCTAATCTACTCGGATTCCCCCCTGAAAAAAAAAACTCCGTCGCCCTCCACCACTAATCCAATCCAATTATCAGAGAAACACAGCAACGTGAACTTCATTGGAGAGAACCAAGAACATCCTTACTATCATATAGAAGCAAAGCACAGAATCTTACTTCCAAGTACATCTTCAACTTGAGGCGGGTCTGAAAGCAAATCCGGAAGAGCCTTCTCATTGGCCTCAGAAACTACCGGCTTAATCCTCTCATCTGCCACCTGTTGCCAAACATCGAGGTCATCAAACACCAAGTAGCTACAGCCACCTAAGATAGCAATACCAGGATGTTTGGGGATCACCTCACAGTCCTCCTTCCGGACGTCAGACGCGTAAACCATCCGAATCTTAAACATTTGCAGCCTGTGAGGCACCTCGCTCGCCGTCCGCACGGGCACTGCTCAATCGCGGGCACAGAGACAGAACCATCGATGAGATCACTTAACCAAAACAAACAAGAAGCGAACAAAATAAAGCATATGGTCATCTGAAACCAAGCATTGGGAGGTCAGTCACCGTCGATTTTTTTGAAGAGCGAGAACGGGGAGAGCATGTCGACGAAGCTGAGTCCGTTCTTACGGCAGGAGGCCTCGGCGAGCGGTGTGGACAGCACCATCACCACCGGTGTGATCTCTTCGAGAAGGAGCCGCCCCAGGTAGCTCCGCAGCGGATCCATCGGGCCAAAACCCTAGCGGCGCTGGTTCGAATGGCGGATGAGCCAAATTTAGCAGCGTGACTGACTCAGGGGTGGGAGGCGCGAGCTGGGGTTTCGACGTGGGTAACCAACCTTTTACTGAGATCTGCGTACGCGGGGTCGCCGGAGAAGGGGGTGATCTCCGGCGACCGCGAGCTCGGTGGCGGTGGTGAACGGTCGACGGTGGTGGCGATCTGATCTGGGAGAGCGCCAGGTAGAGAAGACGACGACTGGCCGTACAGGCAAAGCCTGCACGGTTTCCATACTTGGGCTTCAAAATGCTTTGTGGGCCTTGAACGGCCCACCAATATAGCCTCGCAATTTTTCTTTAACTTTATTAGCTAACATTAAAAAAAATTTCTCGAATACGCAAAAGGATTGCGTATTTTTGTATTTAAGGAAGAGAGTTTTGCTCGAAGGTGTCTAGATTGGCGGGGAGTTACAAAAAAATTTGACGCTCTGCCCCTAGCCAACAGCTCTCCTAGCGGACTACTCGCGGATGAGACAACCTATGTTTGTAGCCCCGGCCTCGATCCAAGGGTCGGCGGTATGCTTGATTACGGGTAGTAT
This sequence comes from Chrysopogon serrulatus, assembly GCA_015844335.1. Taxonomy (NCBI): domain Eukaryota; kingdom Viridiplantae; phylum Streptophyta; class Magnoliopsida; order Poales; family Poaceae; genus Chrysopogon; species Chrysopogon serrulatus. The sequence goes on along the minus strand of JADLZL010003186.1, from coordinate 31,582 downwards.
ATGCGAGACCGGCGAGGCTATGTCACGAAAAAGGCGTGCGTTTCGTTCTTTCCACAACTCCCAGACGACTAGGGCGAATAGCGTGTCGGCTCCCTTCCTCTTTTGTCCGTGCCATCTCGATGTCCACGCCTCCCACCAATCGAAGAAGTTGTTCCGGCCCACTTGTGAGGCATCTGCTCCAAGGTAGGCGGAGGATGTTCCACCAAACTTGCTTGGAGAAAGGGCATTCTGCGATGATGTGGTCGATGGTTTCCTTGGCCTGGTCGCAGAGGAAGCATGCGTTCGGTGCTTCCAAGCCGTGCCTACGTCTCCTGTCTGCGGTCCAGTGTCTACGCCTAATAGCTAGCTAACATTAAACTAGAAAAAATATTAATTTTTTTAATTTTATATGCGAGACCTTCATCACTTTTGGGCTAAGGAATCGGCTTCAACTTTTGCTTTCGCTTTTAGGAACGAATCGGCTTTCAACTTTTTGCTTACTTGGCTGTCCTTTTATCTGATATAAATCAAATCGCTATTAGGACAGTCCCAACACGCCACTCTGGCTATTAGCCTCACCCTCCATGTTTGCTCAATTTGTCCAGCTCACTAGAACTGATGGCTGTCTGGAACCGGTTGTCCAATCTGATAAAAGTTTGAAGCCAACATTTTGTGCGCATTGTGGAAGTATTCCTGTTTGTTAGCTTGTGACGTGTTTACTCAAAAGGTCAGCGGAGAAGGACTAAAAAAGGTGGTGGGGGCGTTCTGACAAAGCTAAAGTTGCTTTTTCGTTTGAAGTATTGGGCTATTGACCTGCAATAGCACTCATGTATTCTCCATCGACGTGGTATGCTGCTTTATGGCGAAGCATATGATTCTGTATGTCTCCGTTGGGCCTGTTCTTAGGCCAAGACCAATGCAGACATACATCATGAACAACCTCAACAATAAGTGATGAGCCATATAGAAACCGGAAGATTGAAACTAATAAGCAGCCAATGCAGGATGCATCTGACGTGTTCCTAACCAAAGTAACAGGGAGCGGCGGATAGGCATAAGAGCAAGTATAGTAACATATACTAGCCGGCGAAAAGAAGTTAACGTGAGCAGAAAAATCAGACACATTGGAGAGAGAGCCTAGAGTCGGCGCTTCCCTTCTCGTTCGGCTAAAACGCAAGTTACGAGAAAGAAGTACTCCCAGCGGAGTACGATTGAGAAGCCGTAATACTAGTAGGCTGAATATGAGCGAGAGAGAATATTAAATACTTAATATCTCTGTTGCAGCTAGTTGAGTAGCTAATCCATAATACTAGCACACTAAATAGCCCATTGGCTTACGGCCTGTTGCTGCTAGGTTATTAACCATGCTATAAGAAAGCGTGTGTTAAAATTGTTGCTTTTTCACCTGATGCGGAGCTTCGCTTAGGGCTTCCCAACACTCTAGGTTGGAGTGATGCCCTAGCCTCTACGTTCTCTTTCAATGTCCATGCAACCTCAAAAGGTAGCCTCGTAGTATGTTAAAGACTCATGCAGAAGACATGGTGGTTCTATCTGACAAAGGTGGAGCGTGTGATGGGGCAGAGGCAAACCACAACCTTTTAGGGACCATGTCAAGTTGATGTACTAGCAAGCAGCAAGGATGGTTTCAAAAACACTGTAAAAGTGAAAAGATAAAAGTGGCATTTGGACCCTATCATATGCCAGCCCGTGTTGTAGAATATGTTGCTTCATTTACTTCTTGTCCAGTTGGCACCGCCTTTTGTTGAAAACACGAAAACGTCTGCCCGCGTTGGTCGTGCCAGCTTCAAGGATTTATCAGATGAGGCACCAACTCCTGCTAGGTGAAGACATCTCGTTGCTTTTTGTGTTCACATGGCATCCGAGCCTAGTTGGCTTCATGAGACCACTAGACATCCTAGCGTTGGGGCTGCTCTCTTGTTTTGGCTGTCCTTTTTACTGATGATGAGTCAAACAGCTACTGTGGCTTAAGTACTTTATAAGCACTACTACCTCCATTTCAAAAGAAAGATGTACTTCATATTATCAACATATACAACTCTAAATTTTAATGAATTTGATCAAACTTTAAATCATACTCCCTCCGTACTCACAAAGATTGACGTCCTGGGCAATGACTCTGGTTTCGCAAAGCTTGTCGTTGTGGCCACCGAACGCTGCATATGGACGCGTTTGCCCCTGGAAAAGTTTCAGCCTCCGCAGCAGTAATGGCATCCTCCACTAATCACGCGGCACTGCCAGCCAATCCCATGCGGCCGCGCACACCGCCAGCCAATCAAAAAAATGGGGACTCGAACTGGGGACCTCGAGCCTAGAGCATGGAGAGCTGGCCACTCCAGCTACGTTCATTTGCTGAATAAATGATACCCGCAGTACTATTTAATAGGGGTAGACAAGGAAGAATACTTCTAATTAATCACTTCTTGGTAAACACAATCATGTCCTAAACGTCAACTAATTCGAGTATTGAGGGAGTATGGCTTAGCATTACTCTAAATATCACGATTTCATCGTTTTGCTCAGAATATTTCCTGTACAAATAAATTGACTGAAGCTTTTAATATTTGACAAGACAAAAAATAAATCATCTTTCGTTTTGGAATTGGAACGGAGATAGTAAGCCCTAAGAAAAACGCAAACACTGTGAAATTAAAGCGAGAATGAAACCTAACCAGGCACATTGTCCAGATCGCGGCGCACCAGGGGGAACGACGTGAATAGCCAAGCAAACATGTAAATAGAGACATGCATTATGCTTATACATTTTATACTCAATACTCAAAAATCATTCTCGTATACAGACACGTTGCAACAGCTACAACTCCATCCCAGAGAAGAAAAACAGGAAAGAACAAGGAACTGGAAAATAAATTAATTTACAGTGTCTTTTCTGGTAATAAAGTGAGCATTATCTCTTTAATGGTCCGGTCCGCCAAAGCACTGTCAAGCCAGATAGTTATAGATCTGGGGGTTACTCCTGTCCCGCTCCAGGTACTCCCGGTCGATCAAGCTCTCTATTCTTTTCTTGATATCAGCTGGCTTAACAGGGAACTTGAGCTGAAATGGGGAACATGGATGAAAGCCAACAACGGTTAAAGGGGGTCAAGTTAAACCGTGAGGTAAATAACACATACAGCCAAATTAATTTTTTGATAACACAGGCTAAATTAATTAATATTCTGAAGTGTCACCTGCTGGTAAAGCTCAGTTATTAGAAGTGTGTGGCTGAGGACCTTCCGTGTCTTCATTATTCTAACTATGGCCGCATCAACCTGCATTATAGAACCATAAGAATCTTGTCAAATTATGCATTTACAAATTTCAAAAGGATACGATTTACATATTTATATATTTACATAATGATTATGATATTGATTGCATGAAAAGTGAAGTTCCATAACCTAGTAGAAGATTAAAAAAAACACTGGTCCACTCTTTGGCATAGTATACTGTGGAGTTCAATATAGACTCACTTCTCTATCTTATAAAGCATCCAGCAAATATCAAGTGAGCAAGCAAAACCACATGTTGTTCAAACTAACTATGCACTGCAAGTTCCAAGGATAATCCATCGCAAAAATTAAAAAAAAAAATACATAAAAGAACTTGATTCCCATTCTGCTAGAGTTTAAGCACCTGATACTGCCGGTCCTGGAATACTCTCTCAGTGGTGCTCGTGTTTTCTTCTACCGTCTCCTTCATTTGAATTGCATTTACCTAGAAGTACATAATAACAATACAAGTTTAATGACCATATCAAATCCGAAGTGTATGTGTATATTACTACATATATTACCTTTATACGGTAAAGAGGAGCACTAAAATCTTCATTGAATACAAATTCATCCTTATCTTCTACATCTCTCCCTTTTGGTATCTGAAAACATTGGTTACAATTAAAGAAGCTGCATACTGAAAATGCAAAATGATGGTGAAGCAAAAAAAAAAAAAAAAAAAAGGATCACACCTTTTGGAGCACCCGAACTTTACCACATGCAAGTGATTGCAGTGTTCGTCTCAATTCTTTATCCTCGATACCAGTGGAATCTTTGATGTCAAGGAAGCTTAGCTTTTGTGCGTCATTGAACAACATCAAAACCACACTCTGATGGCAGTAATAAGTCAGGGGGAAAAATAATTATTGATCTCAGATGGTTTCAACTGATCAGCACTGAAAAATGATATGAAAATGCACCTGAAACAATGACACTGCGAGTTCCTTTTTGCCTTTGGGAAAGTCTGCTTTCAAGACACAGTGTCCCAAAGAATTCTGCCACATTAAACGCCTTCCACTGTACTTGCTCAAATAGAATTCTTTAAATATATCCTGTCCGAAGAGGGAGAGGATTAAACAAAATATTCAGACTGACATTAAAAGTTTAAAACATCTACTTCAACCATCAAGGCCATATACTAACCTGATACACATTCAGTTCGCTGTGGGAGTTTCACGTCCATTGGTGGATATGTAGGCCAATAGCTGTAAATTAACATATTTTATCAGAACTACATAAACATGACCAACAACATCAAAAGGCCAGCCTGCGATGCTAGGACTATGGAGCATATGCATGAGATGAGGTTTACAAAGCTATCTAAACGGAACATGTTCTACTGAGAGTTTGTATCAAAGCAATGGGGCAAATAATATTTACCCTGTTGTAAGCACGTGGACACTCATTTCAATGCCAGAGGGAAGCTTTGTCCGAGCTTGGGATGATTGCCTGAATGAATCATTTATTTCTTTGGATAATTCAATGTCCTAAAACCAAGCAAGTAAAACAAATGTCAAAAGGGCAATGAATCTATATAAAGAAATATTGATATTTCAGATGCACCTAACGATACAACTATACAGGTTTGCAAAATAAGACAAGACTAGAAATATCATCATAGTAATCACAGCAAATGCTACCTTGAACATTCCCTCCAGCTTGTTGGTAAACTGGCTTCCGCACTCAGTTTTGAGCTACAAACAGAAGCATGTCGGTAAAGTTGTTCTTGTCCACATATGTCAGAACATGTGAAACAAAAAAGAAAAGTTTAAACATTAGCAAAGGCATTATTACTTTTGTGATCATCGATTTTTCAGCATCTATTGATGCGCTCTTCCCAAGCAGCAACCTCTTAGCTAGATCCTTCTTGTAGAATGCCTCAAATACATCTTTACCCTGCAGATGATGAAATATAAAGCTTGCAATTAAACTGTTATATAAATTGAGTTTTCCCATTCAGAGCTAGCACTTTTGGATATATAAACAAATTCGTTAGTTTCAATTGTTTATCAAATGCTGTTAGCTTCTCAGTCTCACCTAAATGTTCAAGCCAAAGTCACCCGTTTTTTTAAGGCACCAACATCACCATGTTTGGGAAGGCCCAACGTATAGCATCTATTGGATAGGGTCTGTTTGGTTGCCTGCCCCCAATAGGCCAAGCCAAAATTTGGGCTCACTTTGGCAGGTCAAAATTTAGCCTCCATTTGGTTCAGTAACCCAAAATTTGACCAGCCAAAATTGGGATGGCCGTTTTCACAGCATGAGTTTTGCGCAGCTGTGACAGAAAAAATTTGGCCCGCAAGGTTATTTCCCCCTATACCTTTCTAGTACATAGAGCATATTTGGCCAAAAAGGGCCCCATATCTGTAGTGCATCAAACATGCAACTAACAAAGAGAAATAGAAACTATATTACACATCAAGAGGAAATGCAATTTAGTAGTCAAATAGCTCAAATAACTTACTTGTATAAACCGAAACAGGACCAAAACTTTATCAAGTATACCCTCCAGCTCCTCTTCTGATGTCCCTTTATTGCCAGCTCGAAGTTTCTCATCAAGAAACTTTGCAATCAATTCCGCAGGTCGGTTCTGTTGTCATGAAACAAGCATGGGACCCGTTATTTGGCAGGGACATACAGAACCCAAAAAAAATCTAAATTACTCCTCTACCAAGAATGGAAAGCTTAGCTACAACAGACTACAAGTTAACAGAATTAGAGGCGAAACTGTTTGTTATATTTGAAAGTTGAAAGATTTGGATGTGGTAATTCACTGAATATCTATTTTAGCCATCTTTTCTTCTAAAAATATAGGACCAAAAGTTCAAAGTAAAAACCAATGCCATTAGTTCTAGAAGTTGGTCAGGTAAGTATAGCATAGGTAAATTTTTCTGATTCTGTAACTTTCTACATGATCATAAAAAAAATATTTTGGTAAATTGGCAGAAACTTTTGGCCAAAGATTCTAATGTTATAACAACTTGGGCGTCATAACCAGAGAGAAAAATAAATGACATGATAGGGGAAAAAAGGACAGAATGACATCTATGAGAAGAATTATGTTGATGACAATAAAAAAAGACAGTACTATAAAACTGAAACACCAGTCAAGTAGAACGATAAAAGATCAGACACCTGTCGTAGATTGATAAGGTGCTCAAATGAATCTTTTATGGTATTGGAGAAAGCCTCATTCTTGGCAAAACTTTCTTCCAATATTTTGTCAAGGGATGTCTTAAAATCAAGAAGAAATGGAACCAATTCTCTGTCCTTTTCTTCATCCATAATAATGCCCTGGCCTGTAGCCCGGATATATGAACTAAGCGCTAGTTTTAGCAGTTCAACAGCATTAACCCTCTGGAAAAGGTTGTACATCCTCGAGAGGTCATTTATACGATTTGCATCCATGAGCATAGTGAACCCCTGAAAAACACCACAAACACAAGGATCGACATACAAAATCAGGTTAGTAAAGCATCATTGCAGTTTACGGATATCGTGCCCAATAAGAAGCATATAAAATCACATGCTTGCTCAGGCTGCATAAAAGAAATAGATATTATAAAGGCAAATGGTCACCTTCTCAATAATTGCTGATGTATGGCGTTCTAGCAATTGCTTTTCAGTAGTTGCGATCAGTGGCTTTCTCGTGTTAGCTTCCAAATATAGAATACACCTTTCATGTTCTTCTTGCAATCTCGACTGCACAGCTCAGGTGCATATTATAATTTAAATGGTGTGCCTGACAGGTTCTACATGAGTAAATAACATGAAGAACATAAGAAAATCTATCCTTACCTCCACATGCTTCAGGTAGTCTGGAATATCAGATTGTTGCATATATTTAACACCTTCCGTAGCATAAAATTCAGAAGTGCATTCAAGAAAGGGCTTTTCAAAACTCTCAGAATACATTCCAAGAGCAGTAAGCATCTTCAGAAGATGACTAAGTAATGTCCTATCGATTGCTTCACCAAGCCTGATCAGAAAAATGAAAAATTATTGAATAGACGTATCTAGTATTGACAGGACTATGAATAATTAAAAGGCAGACACTCTTTTAGTTCACAAGCTCAGTTATATAAGATGTGTTCCACATGCATGCAATTACCACAGCTTGCACAAATGAACCACCATTTTTCCACTTATTAGCTAAAAAAAGTGATGTCTTAAAGTCTGAGTACACTGTTTCAGTTGCCCCATTCAACATAGCTAGTACCAAATTACACTACAGTACAAGCATGACTCTGGTGGGAAAATAAGTGGCCCAAAACATAATAGATGGCATCAAAATTTCCATGTAAGCATAAGTAAAGCAGGCATGACACGGTGGCATGTTTTTTAACATTTTGATCACAATGCCAGAAGCATATATTCATACAAACTTGGAAGATAATCAAGTAACTTGAGGCAAATTGGCTAAACACTAATTTGCCTCAAGGACACTGAGATTGAGTTGCATGTGGATCGACAAATATTGTAACATGCAATCTAACTAAGAGTTAAGAAGACATTGAAGATGGCATGTGGGCCAAAGGAAAGGATTCGTGTTTCTTCAATTGTGATAATAGTTGTTGCTGGATCTGCTCATGGTCATCCATGATCTATCCAGCACATTGAAAAATCTAGGGCAGGCTAAGGCATCAACTTTAAGGTCCACAGGCATGAGTGTGCCCTGGCCCAAACCCAAAAGCCACATGAACATGCATATCCCCTATGTATTTAATATTCTCACTGAACTGTAATTGGAATAATAAATTATGTAGAAAGTAAGAGCAGAATATTAAAGTTGAGGTGTTTCGGACTCTGTTCACGCTAGCTGGACCTGACCCAAGCCCGGGCTCAGTCATCACTTGCCAGGATCATGATATGGTCATATAGTCCTATACTGTTCACATGGTTCATATTTGGCATTGCATAATAGAATCATGCACCAGATTCATAAGAATCATGACCCCCTTTCTCTACATAGAATATAAAATTACAAGGATATGGGAATATAACTACAATATCCATTTCAGATTCGAGTATTATTGAGATCATTTGCTCTTCGCATATTATTTCACATTAAATAAGCAATATGTCAATGTCCCTTCCAAACTGGATTTTGTAACTGTTTATTGAATTAATGTAAAGAATACACAAAAATATGTAGGTTGGAGACTGGATACTACAGATTTTGCCTTAAAGGAATACCACCTTAAATTTTCAATATACAAAATATAGATAATTTCCAAATTTTGATTTGAAAGAATCATGACCCTATATATGCAATCAACTGTAAAATAAGTCTGGCCTTGAATCATCGATTGATCACAAGACAAGTTCACAGAGGGTAATAGAATTGACCATGAGGTACGCATCACTGACATAACTTATCACAGAAGAACAAGCATACCTCTCACTCTCAATCAATCTGAGAAGGCCAGTTACAGTTTTGTGTTCAATCTCTGGGGATAGTGATAGATGCTTGCGGAACAGTTGCAGCCCCATATCCCACACTGAACTAATATTTGCCACATTCTTGACATATTTTACATCAAGAAGTAAAGCAATACCACGAATAATCAACATCTGATCACAAAAATCTTGCCATGTTCTTTGGACCAGAGACAAAAATACAACCAAATCTGGGCTTTGACCCACTAATGCTGATATTTTTTCAGCTATGTGTATTTCACATTCTTTCTTGATTCGTTCATATAGGTTTGCCCCTAGCTTGTGTAGACAAAGATCACCAGCAGCCTGCAGTACAAGAACAATTATAAAGTACTCAAATGCTAATGTGGAAGCACGAACATTACAGTGTCAGCAACAGAAGTATAACCTGATAGAGTTTCTCGACATCACAAGAAAGTTTCTGCTTGAGAAAAATAGCTGTGATAGCATCCTTCAAAATCGCCCATGTATCCTCTTCGAAGTTTTTTGGCAGTTTTGGTTGACCTAATATGAATGCAAGATGGCCAAAATGGCATTTAGACATAGTGCTGATGACACTTAGGCAAAGGTTGTAGAAAGAAAACCCAATGATTTCTGAAATTCAAATACACATGCTCGGCATGCATTTGCTAGTGACTCGTGATTTATAAGATTTGCATACACGTGTTCGATATGAATTTGCCAGCCAGCAACTGGTGTCGTCTAGTAAGTACAAGGAATCAGCAAATAGTGTGTGCTGAAGAAGTACATCAGAAAAGAATAGATCTCTCATTTCCCAAAATTAGAGGTTGTCACACATAGGTGCCAACGAATGTCAAACCATAATACTTGAGGTGTAATTAATCAAACAGGAACCAACTCCAGCTCAGTTACTGGAAGTGAGGTGTCAGTGTACACCAGTCCACCACCGAGTTTCTCTTCCCCTTTGACTAAATTTGGGTGCCTAATTCTTCTTAGTGGGCAAAACAAATTGAATATTTGAAATATACAGAAGCAAACAACTAAACACGGCACTCAACAGAAGTATCATATTTCCTAAGGCAAATCCCTTTCAAATCAGTGTAATGGTATGGACAGGTATAAAATATGAAATGCCCCAAACGATAATCAATTCCTTCCCCACCCCCCCCCCCCCCCACCCCCCCAAAAAAAAAAAAAAAAAGAAAACCTAAATTGCCATAGTAGACTACCGAACACCAATTTTCCAGAAACAATGTACAGATCTAGCCAATTTCCCTACTGCGTCCATCAAAGAGCTAACTTTAGGTGGGTCAAGGTAAGAGTGAGGGGGTAAGCAAGTGATCTGTGAACTGATAGTTGCTGCTAGTAAATTTTAACCCTAATACCGGGAACGAACAAACTTTGAGCTAGCCCGCCAGCTGGCAAGTAACATATCCGAAACAACGGGGCTGTAATCGATTGCAGCCGCATGCCCCCTCAGTGACGACCAATCGCAACAGACTCGCAGAGTACGCAATTCCGCATAATAAGAGATTGGGGGCGCACCTATTTTGATGCGGAGGGGCTTGCGGGCAGTGGTCGACGGCTGCGGGAGCGTGGCCTTCTTTCGGAAGAGGTTGGCGGCAACGCCCGCGGAGGCCTGCGCGCTGGGCGTGGGGAGCTCTTCCTGGTCCACGAGCACCATCTCCGCATCCTCCTCGCCATTCGTTCGGCTCCCGACCGTGGCGGCGGCGGCGACGGCGGAATCAAGGTGGATGCCGTTCTTCTCAACGGTCCCCGCGGAGGAGGAGGAGGCGGCGGGGTGTTTGGCCTTCTTCATAAGCGGCGTCGCTGGGGAGGAGGTCGGGGACGGGGATGTGGTGGTGGACGAGAAGGGGCGCTTCGAGGCGGCAGCGGCGGCGTGGGGCTGAGACATGAATCAGGCGCAGACGGGCATGGCGCGGCGGAGGCGGAGGCGGAGGAGAGGGCGGCGTCCGATGCGAGGATTTTGGGAGCGAGCCGGCGGTGAGGTGGCGGAGAGGGGACCGGAGGGAGCGAGAGAGATCGGGTTGGGGCGGGGGGAGAAGGGTTTCGCCTCCCTTTTTCTTTTCTTTTTTTCTTTTTGATTTTTGAGGTGGGAATTTCGGGGTGTGAGCCTGTCTGTAGCTGGTGTGCAACTGTGGGCCACTGCCCACTGGGCCAGGAGTTCGACGTTGGCTGCAAATGCGACGACGGGTGTGTTTGGTAATTTGGTTGGGTGGCTGTGGCTTACGACGGGTGTGTTTGGTAATTTGGGTGTGGCTGTGGCTAGCTCCTTTCTCCACAGACTTGAGGAATGCAGTCCCTTCTTTTGTCCTAAAATAAATATCCATCTTATCTTATATTTTGAAAAATCAACCAAAATTGTTTTTAGCTAGATTTGCCAAAATAATATTAATTTGGACTTGATCTTTTTACTTTGGAGTTGGACCTCAATTTGAGCCTCTACTTTTTTAGTCTAGCCTTATAATTTTAAGGGCTTAATTTAGGGGCCCCCCCATGGAGTTGCTCTTAGCTCCTTTCTCCACAGACTTGAGGAATGCAGTCCCTTCTTTTGTCCTAAAATAAATATTCATCTTATCTTATATTTTGAAAAATCAACCAAAATTGTTTTTAGCTAGATTTGCAAAAATAATATTAATATTTGTATTTCTAAATAAATTTATTATTAAAAATATGACATAGTTAATATAACGATGTTTATCTGGTAACACAGATATTGGTATTTTTATATATTTTGTTACCATTAAAATCGTTTCATTCCTCGAAACGTGAAATGGAGACATATTTTAAGAGGAAGATAGTTTTTTTGTTGTTTGTTCTTGGTCTTAACGGGTTCAAACTCAACTAAATACATTGACCATCCCTTACTACTTGGGAACTAAATACATTGTTCGGCTGGTGGAATAAGCCGACTGATAAGACAAGTCGGCTGGTTTGATGTGAGAGAAAAATACTATTTGAATGGCTGATAAATCCCACAAGCAAACAGGGCGATAACCTGGTTTCGTATACACGTGGATCTCAATTTCGCTTACCTCCTTGTGCTTCCCATGGCTCAGTGGGTTTGTCATCTATGTGTTGGCGTGCCATCACCCCTCTCCCTCCAGTCTTTGGATCATGCTCCGCTCTAAATGCTAATTGCTCATTGTATAATAATAATAAAAAAACAAACGACATAAATTTCTAGAAGCTGTGGTATTATATTGTAATTTTATAACCTAAGTAAAGGCATACATCAAATTAGAATAAAAATCTTGAGATGATTTTTCTTTTTAAAAAGGCGAAATAGCCACGTCAGTCCTCCAACTTTCACTCCAGGCTCAATTTGGTCTCTCATCTTTGAAAATGTCCAGTTTCGTCCTCCAACTTGTGCATTTCGGGTCAACCTCGTCCGTCGCCATTCATGGGCTGCCACGTGGCCACCAGCCCTTGCGAAATGACCAGGTTGCCCTCCTCAATATACTACACAGTCACGGCCACCGTTTGCTCCGTCATTCCCGTTTCCCCTTTCTCTTGCTTGTTTCAATGGCAGCACCGTAGCTGTCTTAGGGTTTGCACTGCAAAAGGAGGGCATCTGGAAGAGGCGGAGGCGGGCATGGCATTGCACTGGAAGAGGCGGAGGCGTGGCCCTGCTGCAAGAGGTGGAGGCGGGCACCTGCTGCAAGAGGTGGAGGCGCGGCCCGGCTGCAAGAGGTGGAGGCGACCCTGCTGCAAGAGGTGGAGGCGTGGCCCTGCTGCAAGAGGTGGAGGCGGCCCTGCTGCAAGAGGTGGTGTAGGCAAGCACCTGCTCATCCACAACAAGGAAGCTGCACGAGTAGTGGAAGTGCTCTACGGTGAGATTAAGTGGCAATTTAATTACTGGTTTTGCGATTAAATCTGTTTTGGCATCCCGTCCTTGTAGAATGTTTGAATTTGACAATATAGTGGATCTGTAGGGCTGCAATACGATGTCTGAATTTGAGGTACTGGAAGTTCGATTTCATTTTAATGGGGAATTTGTTCTTGATGCGTCAAAGATGATGTATTGCAATGGTGATTGGGGAGTGTCCCACATAGAGAAGGACAAGATCTCTCTCCCTGAACTTGAAGGGCATCTATTGGACCACACAACTTTTCCCAAGTCTGTTAGGATGTTTTGGTTGCCATATGGTGCAGAATTAGATAGTGGAATGAGATTACTTGTAGATGACAAGTCATGTTTGGACATAATTAATGAGCTGGGAAATACCCGGGCTGTGGATATATACACCGAGTCAATTTCTATTCACATAGGTGGGAATGAGGAAACTGAAACACAGTTTGCAGATGAGGATGTATTTGCCCTATTTAGAGATGATAATATCATGGATTTGGGTCAGGCAGAACCTGTGGTCGAGAAACCAAGTGTTGAGGGTGCTGACATGTTACATTTGAAAGGTCCAACTCACGATGGGCTGAATGAAGAAGAAGAAGAAGAGGAATCAGATTCAGAGAGTGGCTGTGATGCAACTGGTTTCACAACTGATGAAGATAATGAAGTTAGAGAGATAAGAAGGAAATACAAAGAATTTAAGGCAGAAGTAAAGAAGAGAGGAGATATTCCATTGGACAACCCAACTGAGATGGATGGCATGCAGTGTGCTGATCCTAACAGTAGTAATCTGTTCTTAGAAGGTGGAGATGGTGTTCAATACTTCGACTCAGATGGTGATGCATCATATGATGAGGACAGTGATGGTGTTATTACAAGAAGGAAGTGCAGGTTCCCAATTTTTGATAGGTCTGCTGATATTCCGCAATTTGGAGTTGATATGTGCTTTAGAGGAAGGGATGAATTGAAGGATGCTATAGAGAGATATGCATTGAAGATGAAGATAAATATCAAATATGTCAAGAATGATTTGAAAAGGATTAGGGTTGTTTGTAGGTGGAAAGGTTGTCCTTGGCTTTTACATGCTTCTTCTAACTCAAGGACAGATTGGTTTCAGATTGTAACTTATAATCCCAACCATGCTTGCTGTCCTGAACTTAAAAATAAAAGGTTATCTACAAGTAGGATATGTGACAAGTATGAGAGTACTATCAAAGCTAATCCATCATGGAAGGCTAGATCAATGAAGGAGACAGTGCAAGAGGACATGGGAGTGGATGTGTCAATCACAATGATTAAGAGAGCAAAGGCAATGGTGATGAAGAAAATAATGGATAAGCAGACAGGAGAGTACTCCAAGATGTTTGACTATGCTCTTGAGCTGCAACGTAGCAATCCTGGAACTAGTGTGCATGTTGCCCTTGACCCAGAGGAAGAGGACCATGTGTTTCAAAGGTTTTACGTATGTTTTGATGCATGTAGAAGAGGCTTCTTAGATGGTTGCAGGAGAATAATTGGGCTTGATGGTTGTTTTCTGAAAGGACCATTGAAAGGGAAATTGTTGTCAGCTGTTGGAAGGGATGCCAATAATCAGATTTACCCAATTGCTTGGGCTGTTGTGGAATATGAGAATAAAAATTCATGGAATTGGTTTCTTGGCCACCTTCAGAAAGATATCAACATACCCATTGGAGCTGCAGGCTGGGTGTTTATAATGCACCAACGTAAGGTAAATTTCTGTCTACTTCTATCTATCTCATAGTTGGAATTCTTTTAATAATTGAAAGAATAATTTGAAATCATTTATGTTCATTTTATGCAGGGGCTGCTAAGCATAGTATCTAAGTTGTTTCCTTTGACTGAGCATAGGATGTGTGCACGCCACATCTATGCCAATTGGAGAAAAAAACCAAAAGAGGTTTTGGAAGATTGCAAAGGCATCTAATGAGCAGTTGTTTAAGCATTACAAGAATAAGCTTGCTGCAAAAACTCCTCGGGGGTGGCAGGATTTAGAGAAAACAGATCCTATCCATTGGTCTCGAGCTTGGTTCAGACTTGGATCAAATTGTGAGTCAATTGACAATAATATGAGTGAATCATTCAATAGCTGGATTATAGAATCAAGGTTCAAGCCTATTATTACTATGTTGGAGGACATCAGGATCCTAGTGACTAGAAGAATACAAGAAAATCGGAGTAACAGTGAGAGGTGGAGAATGACAATATGTCCTAACATCATCAGGAAATTCAATAAGATTAGGCATAGGACACAGTTCTGCCATGTCTTGTGGAATGGTGATGCTGGATTTGAAGTCAGAGATAAAAAAATGGAGGTTTATAGTTGACCTGGCAAGAAAGACATGCTCATGTAGGTATTGGCAAGTTTCTGGGATTCCATGCCAACATGCCTGTGCTGCCATATTCAAATTGGCTCAAGAACCTAACATGTACATACATGACTGCTTCTCACTGGACACATACAAGAGGACATACGAATATGTACTCCAACCAGTGGAACATGAGTCGGCCTGGCCTGTATCTCCAAATCCAAAACCATTGCCTCCTAGAGTTAAAAAAATTCCAGGCCGACCAAAGAAAAATAGGAGAAAAGACACATCAGAGCCAGTGAAATCTGGAACTAAGTCGTCAAAATGTGGTACTAAAATCGATGTCGTCGTCGTGGGAAATTATGGTCACAACTCGAGGACATGCTCTGTCAAAATGGTGTTTACTGATTTTACTATTTTCCCATACTATCCTATATTCATTGGTCTATCATTTAACTGACTTGGTTTGTACTGTACAACAGCAAGAACACGCTGGGTCATCTAATCCTCCAGCCAACAATGCAGTCCTGCAGTCAACCCCGTTGCAGATTGAACCTGCACAGTCCCATAGAACTAAAGGAAAATCTGTAGCGGCATCATCAAGTGAGAGCAGGATGTTTGAGGGTTCATCATTTATACAGGTTAGTAATAATGACTGAATAATATGCAGAAGTTATAGGGAGTGCCTAATATGTCTTTGCTGTTTGTAGTCTGGCCATAAGAGAAGACTCATATCATTTGGAGAGAGTGCTCAAGCAACTGCAAATTCAAGTGCTCAGGCATCTGCGAAGGCATCTGTTGGAGGGAGTGCTTCTGTTGTCATTGAGACCAATGCTGGGACTGTTGGCTCTTTTGCAAAGGCAACAATCAATGTACAAGGTGGACATGCCTCTACAAAGATTCAACCCACATCACACGGACGTGGAACAAACATCCGAAAAACCAAATCATCTAAGAAAAAAAAAAAAGAACACATCTTTTGCCTTCTTAAATTTATATGTGATGTCAAGGCAATAATGCCTTTGTATCAGCATTCATTAGCTTGTGAGAACTTTGTTTGTAGACATGAGAGATGTACACTTGAACCATTTATTTCTGCAATTATTCCAGATGGCCTCAAACATTTCTTACTGAATGAGCCAGATGGCCTGAAATATTTTCTACAGAATGAGCCACATGGCCTAAAACATTTCTTACTGAAATATTTCTTATAGAATGAGCCAAAGGCCACATGATATTACAATGCTGACAAAAATTAAGAGTACAATGCAGTCCCGCTGTTCCCTAATAGTACGTTTCAGTTCACGAATTTCTTGTTTGTCTCTCTGTCGATCAGCGTACATTTCATCCCATTGTCCAGATGAATGCTCATACAGCTCGACATGTCGCGTGCCTCATCGAAACTAGGTCTTCAATCACCTTTTTTGCTCTACCTTCAAATTCGTCATCTATCCAATACTGGAAATCACATGGCGAGTCAACATTGGAGCAGGCTAGGAACCTTCTTCCTGTGTTTGCACCCGACCAACAAAGAAGACTTGGAGAGAATCCATGCCTCGCATGTCAATCCGGTCCTAACAAGCATCCCCACCGAATGTTCTTCAAGCAATGTTTCCAAATGCAAAGAAATCGTCAACTCTTCATTACAAATCAAACCAATCCCTAATGCAATCAACTTCAGCATGTTACAGTGGTAAACCATAGTCTCCACCACACCGTACTTACCTCTGCTGCTCGTGAAACCTGATGGGCGCTAGAACTACCAGCTCCAGGATCCAGCACTCCTCTTGCCGCCGGTCTTGTCCCTCTCCCTCTCCCTCTCCCTCTCCCTCCCCCTTCCCCTCTTCCCTCACTGGATCCATGTGCCATGCGGAAGACAGGACGAAGGCGGCGGCGACCTCTGTCGTGTATGCGCGGATTAGCGCTAAGAGAGTTTGGGGCGAGGCACTGAAGCAAGCAAATGGGAGAGACGGACCTGGGAAGAACGATGGTGCTTCTCCTTTGCTGCTGCTCCTCCGCAGTTCCTCCTCCACGGCGCCGGATGGAGCTCCCGGATGGACAGGATTGAGGAAGCAAGAGAAAGGGGAAACGGGAATGACGGAGCAAACGGTGGCCGTGGATCGTAGTATATTGAGGAGGGCAACCTGGTCATTTCGCAAGGGCCGGGTGGCCACGTGGCAGCCCATGAATGGCGGCCGTAACACCCCTGTTACGTTAAGCAAAACCCCGCCATGTCATCATCATCATTGCATGAGCATTCATGATTAGAAAACCCTAATTCAAACAATTAAAATGAGTTTATGATTCTAGGGTGTTGTTTGAGCTCCTTTGTATTCCATGTGCTTGTGTTATAATTTGAATCCTGCTCACATGTTTGATTTCGTAAATAAAACCAATCAATTAAAATCAACCCTGGTGTTTGCAAGTGTTTGTCTAACCCTGACTCCTACACCAAACAAGTTTTCTAAAAGCAAATGGTGCAAAGAAAGAATCAAATTTGAATTTGAATTCAAATCCCAAACCCTAGCATGAAGGCTAAGTGTTGGGGTTTTGAATTTCACTTTCAATTTTGGTAAGCTAACTATAATTAATTTTCTAAATAAAGTTGCTAACCAATAGCACTATTTCAAAGTATGAACTTTGTACTTTGAAAGTGTACTGTTGGTTGAGTTTAAAAGTGCCACATCATCATAATTTATTTGCCCAAAGATTCAATTTGAAAATCATTTCAAAAAGGGAGATTTTGAAAGTGTTTTTATCCCCTTCATAATTTCACCTCAAAATATTCAAAATTTGGGAAAAATTCCAAAATGCAGTTTGTGCATCTCTTTGAGCTCTACAACTTTGGTATACAAAGTTTTTCAAGTTTTTGAATAAAATTTGGATTAATTTCAAAAGTAATTTGAATTTCAAATTGTCCCCTTTTGAGTTTTAAACTACAATTCAAAAATTATTGGGTTTCATGAAAAATTTCCTAAATGAAAGTTGTAGACATTGAGAAATGGAACAACTTTTATTTTTGGAGATTTTCATCTTTTATTCAAAATTTGAAAGTAATTTTGAAATCCCAAAAGATAGGGTTTTATCCCCTTTTCAAATTTGATGTTCAAATTCAAAAACTATTTGGAATCTGCCCAAACTCCTTAAATCAAAGTTGTAGAGCTGGAAAAGTTACACAATTGGTATTTTGGGATATTTTTGTGAACAGTTCAACTTTTGAAAATAATTTTGAAATTGGAGAGAAAAGGTGGCACTCTACAGTGTTGCACAGGGGGGGGCGCCATGCCGGCCGGTCGGCCGATGGCCGCCGTGGCCTTCTCGCGTCGTCGCCGGTTTTCACGCTGCCGCCACCCAGCTCAACGTCGTCGCGAAGCCTCTCCCACACTGTCCGACCGTCCCTCGCCTCATAAAAAAGCCGGAGGAGGCCGTCGTTTTTCTTCTTCTTCTTTTTTCCTGCTCGTCGCCGGCCGTCGTTGATCCACTGCAAAATTCACCCACCACGCAACACCCGTTGCCCATTTTGCGATTGCACACGCCTCCGTTGTATTTCATCTTTTTTGTTATAATTTCAATTGGGCAGATAAAAATATGAGAAAAATATGTGGGTGCTCTCCATAATATGCTCATCAATGAAAAATGCTAACTTATGATTTTCAGTAAGTTTTAGTTATAATTAAAATTGCTCCTTTAATTAATAAATACAACTTTCATGATTTTTAATAATTAAAATATAACTCCAAAATTCATGAAAATTGTTTTGTGTGCTAATTAGATGGTAATGAGCTTAATTATGAAGTTTGGTTAAGTTTTGATTAAGTTTTATATTATGCTTAATTAACCCCTTTATTAATTAATATTTAAGTAATTAATCCTTTAGTTACTTAGGGCTTAATTAATCTTCCCTTTAGCAAAATAATTAGTGGCTTTCAACGACTGTAAAAATGGTCAATAAATTAGTAATCACCTCTAATCACTATTAGGATGCTTGATTTTGGGATTGAGTGATGACCCTAGGTCATTAACCCTAATGACCTTCGGCATTTCATGTTGATTGTGTGTCGATAGTCCGTCGTCGTCGACGTTAGTTATACCTTCCTAGAGTGAGGTTACCGTGAAGGAAAGTTGTACTCAAGATAGGTTAACGTTTGATGCATCGTTATCGCATGTTCATTCATTCACTGCATTGTAATCATGCATTCTCTATCGTGTAGCTGTCGGATCTGAGGAGGGCATCGAGTCGTCTCCCGTTCCCGAAGAGGTTGGATCTGATCCTGGTGATTGGGTAACTGCACCTCACTTCGTCGAGCCCCAAGGCAAGCCCCGGATGCATTTAAACCCTGCCTTGTATTTCGAAAAGTTTTTATGATTTCATGTGATGATACTGCATTAGGTGTAGGAGTTGTGTGTTACCCTACTTGATGCATTTACCATACCTTGATATATTGTCCTGGATACCTGTTTTGATTTCGAAATGCTTAGTATGCGCTTAGTCTTGCTACTAGTATAGGGTTTTGATAAACTGTTTACAAAAGGTGTGATCACAATGATCCCTGATGGGAATTTATGAAAACCTGATGTTGCTTGTCGCCTACCTCTCACCTTGGCCGGGTTAGAGGTACGCACAAGAACATGATGATGAGTAAATCGAGACGCCGGTGGAGTGACTTGCATCAGGAGGGGCTATTGCCCTGGTGTAGTGTCGTCCACTTGTGTCGGTTAAGCACCGTTCGTTGTTGGGCGCGGGGATCATGAGGTTATTGGATAGTACTAGTCGCATGCTAATGGCGGTAAACTCCCCTTGGACTATCTTTTACTAGAACGGACAAGTAGCGTGTGCCCATCCTACGATGCGCACCGGCGAAGTGACCGAGCGGCCGTAGTGAGGTGGTGTACTGTACCTCCGCTCGGTAGGGAGACATCCCAAGCGTGAGTTGATGTATGTAAGATGTTGGTCCTGCATACATCGTGCGGCTAGGAAGCCCCAGCTGGGTATATAAAGCGATTCGAATCGTCGTGTGCTCCACGATATGGGAGCCGTGATCCAAGTACCAACATCGTAGTAATTATGAAAGGGTGAGAAGGAAAGTTTTGAATTCGGTATATGTTTGACGAGTGATTGATACATTAAGGACTGGCTTAGTCTTTTTAGCAAAAAGAGTCTTTTGATATTGCTAAAGCCTCACCTTGATTCCTATTAGCCAGCATTCCTGAGTCTTCTCCCCACTTTTGGTCGGGTAAGTCTTGCGGAGTACTTTTTTGTACTCGGGGTTTGTTCAACCCCTTGCGGTGAACCGCATGGGCAAGCGTGCTACGGCCCTTGCTGCATGACGGTTGTTGAAGAAGTGTCTGAGGAAGAGTGAATTGAGTGGCCTCTGGGCAGGACACCTTTTGTTGAGTGAGTGTAATAAAGTTATATAATGATACTTCCGCTGTTTGTAACATTACTCTGGTTTGTATAAGTTTTACAAAATGTTTGTAAATTAAGTTATTGTAAGTCTTCCGCTACTCTGGTATTTTGTATGAAAGCTGTTGTAATACTGTGATGTATCTGTAAGTATCGATCCTGGAGTGATTGTGGTTTATCGGGGATCCACCCGACGGAACATTCTAGGTTATATGGTGTATAAGCATGGTTGACTGAGGTCTTAGGGACAAGGTCAGTGCTTGTGGGCCATATAATTTAGAAGGTTCTGCCACAGCGACGGACGAGGTTGACCCGAAATGCACAAGTTGGAGGACGAAACTGGACATTTTCAAAGATGAGGGACCAAATTGAGCCTGGAGTAAAAGTTGGAGTGGCTATTTCGCCTTTTAAAAATCTGCATACGTATATGTTAACATACAACTACAAACACTTATCTCTATGAATTATGTTTGTCAAAAGGTCATGTAATGTTAGTATTTATGTGGCATAATCAAGATTTGAGCCCATGTTTGTATTAGGCACTTTGATATACACTATGTCTTGTATATAGTTAAAAGTAATATTCTAGAAAATTCAAAACCTCTTATAATTTGGAATGGTGGAGTATATCAAAACAATTGCAGTTACAAGGAAAGCTTTGCTGCATTTCGGGGATTTACATAGTGTTCACTCTCTGCTCTGGATTTGCTAGTTTGACCGAAAGTAAATCCAAGCTCTTTATTACTAAGCTTGCCACGTTTTTGGATTGTGTTGGGAGTTGGATCGTACATAGGTCACTGTGGTATCTCATAAGTGTTTAGCTTGCTAAATGAAGAGCATAAAGTCACAAGTGGTATGAATTGAATTGTGTCTTTTTTTTTAAAAACACAAATTTATTAAATGTTGTTGATACTAATAGAATGTCTTCTACTCGCTCCACTTTAAAAAAAAATATTGCTATGAGCTTCCTATCGATCAAAATTTTCAAATTTAAATAGATTTATAGAAAATATTAGTAATATTTGTTTCTTTCCAAATAAGGCTATTATGAAAACACATTCTTCAAATTATTTGATTATGCACTATAAACATTAATTAATATATGTATGAGCAGTCCTCTAAATAATTTTATTTTAATATCCGTGAAATAAATAAAATAATCTTCGTAATGTTGTAAATGATATGATTTTACAGTGTTATCCAATATCAACGTTATTTTATTTGACTGTCTCTAACGCGAATCTCTACTCCTAATAAGCTGAAACAGGAATCGTGCAATGACTTCAGCCTGCTTCCCGCGCTAGGTGATTTCGCGACTTCGGCGTTTCTCCCGCTCGATGGATTCAAAATTCCGATTCAGAGTGCCTCCAACAAAAACCCGCATCGACTCCCGTTCGTCCCAGCCCAAGGCCGCGGAGCGCCAAGCGCGGACGCACGAGCGCCTCCCCTGTCCACTACTCTCTTGCCCGTTGCCCTAGCCGCCGCCGCGTGGACGCGACGAGCGAGGACGCGCCGGCGCCGCCGCGGACGCGACGAGCGAGCGCCTCCTCGCCTGCTCCACGCTGCCCCGTTTCACCTCTCGCCAAAGCTGTGGACGCGAGGAGTGATGACGACGACGCCGCGCCGTCGACCACCTCTCCTCCTCCTCTACTGCTCCCTCACCTTTGCGTTCGCCGCCACCGCCTCGGACGCGACCAGCGAGAAAGCGCCTCCTCCTCCTAACCCAGCCATCGCGCGGCTGCTCGACTCTGGAGCCTCGAGCTTCCGCCGGACCGTCGCCGGCTGCCGCTAAATCAGTCTCGGAGCTCGGCTGCCTCGCACGTCGTCGGAACCCTAGGGCAGCCAAGAGCCTGGAGCCGGCACCATCGCCGTCGTGCTGCCCCCATCCTGCATCCCTGCCCCAGCCAACGCAGCAGCAGTGCGCGCCCGCCCTGCCCTTGCCGGAAGCGGCCCGCGGCCGCCACCTGCCCTCCGGCCCTCCTCGCCCCCACAGTCTGCAATTGCACGCTGCAGCAGCATCCCTGACCCTGATACATCTGGATAGGCTGAACGGCGGATGCCCAAGCGCCAAGTCCAGCCGACACGGTGAGCAATGGCAGATGCAGATCCGGTTCTTTGTTTGATCAATGGTGTTGTTGTATTTGCTCCCTTGTCTTGCATATTAAACTGAAGAGTAGCCCATTGTTGTGCCTAAAATTTGAAGCTATAAAGAAAGAGGCCTTCATTGTATTCTGATTTCAACTTCAATATCAGTCAATCCTTTACTACAATGATAAAAAATTTGGATGACTGTACATGCACATGGTTAATTAGAAAATATTTCTTTCTAAAATGGTTTGTTATCAGGTCAAGAATATGTACTCTGAAATAGAAATAGTAAATAATGTTTATTATAGTTTTTTATGTCAACTCAATCTAAGTTGAGCCTGATTGTTAATCTTTGCAGATCACTCCTCCCACTGCTTTGGACTGGCTGTGGAACCATTGATCAAAATAGTAGCCACAGGGGGGTAGGAATCGTGTTGAGGCCAGCCACTCATTCGATAGGCATCAATCACCACTGTGAATAAGTAAGCTTGCTTGTTGATTAGATTCTTCCTCAGGAGTTATTCCTGCTGTCATGCACCTGTATATGGCTTCATTTCTACAATAAGCTACTAGAAACTGAAGTTGGACAATATTCAGGTGGAGAGTAAATTTCTTTTAGGGAATAATAGTTTGGTTTGTATCTCCAGATTCCTTTGTTTTGTTGTAGCATAAAGCTGATATTTGCCTTAATATAGGTATGGCATTAGTGAAACTCAGTTTTGTCAGTTGCTGAACATTAATTTAACTGTCAACTATACATGTTATCTTCACACCAAATCATCTGGAGTGAACCTTCAGTCGGCACAATGTAAAGATCTGAGTTTTTCAAATATGCTTTGGGTGTGCCAATTGTTTGTGTCACCTATGCAGGATCTTTGCAACTGCTGAGACTGAGAAGAACATTTACAGAAGTCTGCATTTCATTTTAGTGCACTTTTTTAATAAATAGTTTTCCCCCTTAACTGATTTACCAGAGCCATTACTTCGCATAGTTTTGATATTGTATATCAAATGCAGGTGCTGAAGGACCACTTAGTAAAAAGGAAACAAATGTTGAAGTTTATTTGTCTCTAGCTGGTTGGCAAAGTATCTTACAAGCACACTCAACAAGTGCATCTCTGAATATGTGTAAATATAGAAAATAGAAAATATCTGTGCTTGAGAATTTGTTATTCATTAATGTTTCCATTGCTGACAACTTTGACATCTGTATAATACTGCTTCTGTGTATCCATTCCTGTCGATAGGCTTAGTATGTTAAAAGACAGCTATATGAAACTGCACCTGTGCTGCAATAAAAAAAGCCTTGTGATTTTTTCAGACATATGCCCCGTGCTTGAACCTAATGGCGCTATTAATATAGATAATTTTTGGTGGGGGTTATGGTTAGATTTATGTCACCTGGTGATACTTTATAGTAATAAACATGATCTTGTTAACAGTGTTGGTACATTTGCTGAAGCTACACTTGGTCTAAATTTGCAACCAACTACTTGTCGTTTCTTATGAGAATGAATGATAACGAGATTTTGCATATGGTGTATAAATATTTTTAAGGGTGCTCACATATCACTTCAAATTTGTAGTCTGTGCTCACTGGTTCCTTACAGAACCTTTTGTAGTCTGTGCTCATGACACCTTTATCAGTTCCTGTCATTTTTCTTTTTTGGGGAACAATCCTGTTTTATGAGATGAGATAGGAAAAGCATGTTTTCTGGCTCAAGTTTAGTGAATTATAGAGATAGCAGGTTTATTTTTAGTGCAACACTATTTTTCAGCTCAAGCAGTTTTGCTTGTAGCATGGTCATTTTTAGAACAACACTATGTCTTGGCTGCTTTAGCAAAATTTGTCATGTCTTGATGCTGATTTTTCAACTGAAGCATGTTAACTATTGTAGTCTTGTCCTAAAATTCAGTGCCCTAATTCTTTGCATTGCAGGCCAATATCCTTCACATATCCAGTATGTGCAGACCAGTGTTCTCTGATGCGATTAACAAAATTTTAGATTTTTAACAAGCAGCAAAAAAGGTAGAGCCTGGAACATTTTTTGGTTAACAATGATTTGTACTTTAGTTCTACCAACAATACTGATAGTCAGTTGAACCTTTTAAAAAATGTGGATGTTGTTGAGCACCAAGAGGATTATATAATAAATTGGTACGCTGATTACTTGTAATTGTTTGCCATGCATGGTGGCGTTTTGTAAAGACCGCAAGTTTTGTTTTGTCTAAATTTACTACCTTTCATATGCCAATTACTTGTTTGAACATATTGAAATGTGTGCTTTCCTATTGAGGGGTGTTTTGATTTGCATGTTTGTACAACCTTTAATCATGCAGTATATTCAATCTTTGCTTCATGGAACCCAGAAAAAATAATAGTGCCCGCAGTCCACTTGAAGACTTGACTAACACTACAAACGCTGGTAAATACTGATACATGCATGGATATGATTGATTCTTTATATATAATGGCCCTCGCATTAAGTATCAGATCCACTGCAATAATAAAGCAGGAAGTCAGTGTGCATCTAATTCAAAAGCACATGTCAATGATGCTATGGAACGTAAATGGCAAAGGGAAAGAGCACGACATGCGGTGATGACACGGGAACAAAAACTTGAAAGAAATAAGAAGCAGCGTGAAAATTATCATAAAAGAAAATTCCAAAAGATGACCCAAGGAGAACAAAAAGTTGATATACTAACATCGCATACAGTTACATAGGAATGATTCATTTCCTGTCCACTTCCATGCCGTCATGTAATTAGTAGATGCAATAATCAACAATACTATATGGAGCTTCTTATGATTTATTTATTTTTTCAACGGTAATATATATTATTCAATTGATCATATTCTAGGTCATAACTTGTTATCTTATAGGACCAATTGGGTACGGAGCTTCCAACCTTACAATATCTCTCTACTCTAACTGTCCGTCAACTCCAAGCATCACTAAGGATGAATCAACCGATGCCCGGAGAATGTTTCAACATGGGTGTGCGGCTTCTTGTATACCATGAGAATAAAAGGTTGACGAGTGCTAATGTGGTAGTTTCAAAGCATTACATGGACCTGAGATTCTGTGTGAGTAAATTGTTTTTAAATTATATAAGTATGCTCTTGTGTATTTTCTTAAGTAGTATATCCATAGTAAGAAGTCTTTCTCATGTGTTCAAGCATATATGTTTTTACTGTAGACTACGTGCGAATCTGCACAAAATTCCAAGGTCGAGAAGCTTAATGTTCAAGAGTTGGCTAAATCATTAGAAACATGGCCATATATGAAATATGATGCCTCAAGCTGCAGATTTATAAGGATATTTCTCTATGATTACCGTGAAACCTTTTTTTGAAATTCTAATTCCTACCGTTCCGCAACTTCTTATGCCATGGGTAAGAGGAGGCATTAACCTTTTGTGTTCGACCGTGTGGAAAAAACTCTAACTGTGCTTGATCCTATTCCAATTCCTGATTGGTGTAAGGATATGCCATACAAGCGCTATGTGCATAAAATTATCGAGTATTTCCAACAATTATAGACTTGCAACGGGGAGTGAAAGAGCTCACACATGCTTGTCGATGTCTTTCCGTGGAAACACATACTCCCAAGTGGCATTCCAATCATAGAAGATAGGTAACTTCATTTGAACCATGCTATATATAGAAATTGACTGTTAAGGGTTAATAATTGACCATTTTTTTTATGATATAGAAATTTAAATGCCTTCATCATTCTACAATTTATGTCCGCATGGAATAATGGACAGCTCATGCCAATCTCTACGGTGAGCACAATAATTTATGTTTGTGGTCATCTATATATATATATATATATATATATATATATGGCCATAATATATATATATATAAATATAACTTTTATGATTTGATGGCTAAAGATTGGAAAAGAACTTTGTGATTGATCTATTGGGATGATGGGAATTCACGGCGTTGCATGATCCCCTGTATCCCTACGAGAATATCTTAGCCGCATAACGGGCATAAGACAATGAAAGAGATAGTTATGGAGGACTGATCTATCATGCACTTATTTTAATGTTGTTACTAAATTTGACGCTTATTTATTTGAGTGTGGTTCAAAACAAGTATGTTGCTAATCCTAAGTTAAAATTTATTTGTCTTGATTTTGATCTACTATTTTTTTATATTCTTACTGTAATGAAAATTGAGACTCTAACCAACTATTTTTTTTTTTTTTTTTATCGTGTTGAATTACATTGAAATTTTTTAAAATAGTTCCCACGCTATGTGAATGAAAAAAAAAAAAAAAAAAAAACACGCTGACGCTTGCAAGCAAAGCTGACCAGCGCCGCCTGCCCGGCTGAGGCCTGAGGGCGAGGGAGAGCGCCGCCGGGGAGGGCGCCGAGCGTCTGGCCGCCGGGGAAGGAGTCGCCCGCGCTTGTGCGGGACAGGAGCAGACACAGCCCCACCCTTCTTCTTCCTCCGCCATAGCTGCCTCCGTCTAAAGATTTCGGAAACCCACCTAAACCTCGCACCATGCAGTCCCTTGCGAAACCTCGGTCGCTCGAACCTCTCCCTTCCCTGGCCGTCCACCTCCAGTCCATGGCGTACGTGAACGTGACGATGCGGCGGAAGAAGGACTCCTCGTTCGATGCCGTCCCCGAGCTCTCCCACGCGCGCGACATCCGCCCGCTCGTCTCCCTCGCGCGCATCCTGTCCCCTTCGCCCACCCCCGTCTCTGCGGTCTCTAAGCTCGGCCCCATGCTCGAGATCCCCGACCGCCGAGTCACCGCTTTCCTCCGTCGCTTCCCCGCCGCCTTCGTCGAGTCCGTGGGGCAGCACAACATCCCCTGGTTCCGGCTCTCTGATGCCGCCGCCCGACTCCTGCGGGAGGAGCGGGACGTCTTCGCCGCCCGCCGTGCCGATGTCTGTGGCCGCCTGCGCCGCGTCGTCTTGATGAGCCCGCGACGCCGCCTCCCGCTCCGTATCGCTCAGGGCATGCTCTGGCATCTTGGGATCCCGGAGGACTATTTTAAGGACCTGGATCATGACATTGCACAGGATGGATTCAGGATTGTAACTTCAGGAGATGGTGACGATGAGAGGGAATTGGGGCTAATTGACGATGGCAAGGATGAAGAAATGCCTCTGTCAGTTCTCCAGCTGAATGCTATGAGAAAAATGGGGTCGGTGGAAGAGGTGCATGTCCCGCTCTTCCCATCGAAGGGTCTTCGGTTGAAGCAAAAGATTAAGGACTGGTTGGAAGGGTTCCAGAGGCTCCCTTATGTATCTCCATATGAGAATTTCAGCCACATTAATCGGGGTAGTGATGTTTCAGAGAAGCGGGCAGTCGGGGTGCTCCATGAGCTGCTTAGTCTGTTTGTGACATGCTCTGCTGAGAGGCGGCGGATACGCTGCCTCCGGCAGCACCTGGGGCTGCCACAGAAGTTCCATCTTGTGTTTGAACGGCACCCTCATGTGTTCTACTTGTTGCTAAAGGAGAAGACATGCTTTGTTGTTCTCAAAGAAGCATACATGGCTGGGGAAGACACTGCAATTGAGGAGCATCCCATGTTGGAAGTGCGCAAGAAGTATGTTGAATTGATGGAGCAGTCACGGGAAATCATAAGGTCCCGACGGAGCAGGAAGCCTATTGAACTGGAGTCCAAGGTATGTGGGGATAGCTGAGAAGAAGTATGGGAAATCATGTGCAAATATGACCCTATACCAAGAACGAGGATATCTACTCTTGGTAGGAATAGGAGCCAGTTTATTGCTCATTATTTGCAGAGAAATACATCGAGTGCTGATTGCTGAAACAGGTTAGTGACTATAAGAATTAAGCTGCCGTCTTATTTTTGCAGTAGTTCGTTACTTGATTGTATATTATTGATGTCTCAATTACACAAAAGTTTCGCCACCTATTTCTGATTCCTCAGTTAACCCCAGAGACTAGAGATAGAATTGACCCATCTAAGACGGCTAGAGCCTTGGAACCAAAATAAATCGATCCTCCAGAAAATGCCTTAGCAAGCAACTCCTGAAGTCCTTTTCCACCTGCTCCTAACCATAAAATGCATTCAGGTCTGTTTTGCATTAGATCTTTTAGGGTTCATATAAATCTGCCAAGTCTCCTATCCTTTTAATTTTGCAAAGCCGTGCAGAGTTCCGACCGATGCTTAAATTATTTCTTCAAGTACACTGATTTTTGTTGAAAAAACACCCCCCCCCCCCCAAAAACAGGCAGTGGATTTGAAAAGCTATAGTGAAGTTGGATCTTTTTCCATATGAGATATCTTTTCCTTTGTGAACATATCAGATTTAATCAACACATCATTGGTTCGGAATATTATTATTAGCATTGAAGTAGCTAGTTTACCTTTGTGCTTGGTTTTTTCCCCAACGGGTTAGAGCAACTGAACAGAAGGGGCTGTTTTCGTCGTTCTTTTCTTCTGGATGAAACAAGGGCCATGCCTTGTGTTGTGTGGAATTTGGATGGAACTGGCCCCACCATTTTTTGATTTGTCCTGCGTGCTGTGCAGCGCTTTCCCTATTTTGAGGGTTACAGTCTAGCTATCTTCTAAATTGCTTTTCTGGTGTAAGACAACTCTTTTAGGATTGTTTTTGTTGTGATCTTTCAATCGAAGATCCTGTTAGTAGTATCTACTGGTCAGATGCTAGAGGACCTTAGGGATACTTTAACCAAACAGATTTTGCATCAAACATTTTGGGATTCTTTGGACTATCACATGCTGTGTTATATATGCGCAACATGTCTGTTTGATGGTACTTGGGAAGTACATTCGTGATTTTTTATTGAACCTGTGGTGACTGTTATTCGTCTTGTATTGTAGCATGCTGAGACATTCTATGATAGTCTCTTGCAAGAATCAAAACAACTATGGTTGCTTGTAACAATGCAAATACTGCAAAACAAATGATTCGATTATAGATCATAGTTTATCTATGTTATAAAGTACACACACTTCATATGTATAAAGTCAGTACTATTGTAACTTATGCAGTCGTGAAAGGAGACTTTCTATCGTTTACAATTTGTTCTTCTTCAATAATGGTGTGTAGGAAGTTATTGGGCTTTCTGTGCAGTAAACATAGTAGGAAGCATTAACCAAATTGTTACTTCTATGAGAAGGAACTTGTAGAGTGCTCACTGGTGGAGTGAACAGTGGCTGCAGTGGTGGGCTAATGGATGATGCATTTGACTTTATTATAAAGAATGGAGGCATTAATATTGAATATGTTTACCCTTACAAAGCCATGGATGGAAAGGTGAATATGTTTAGGGTACATTATCTAACCCTCTTCATATGGTTCCCTCGATGGTTGCTGGCTGTACACTGGTCACTGCAGAAAAATACTAAGGTTGTGAGTATTGATGGCTTTCCCAGCTCCTTTTGGAGTGTGGTTGCCAAATGTAGACGGTTATCTGCAATCTTGCTCAATCAATGAAAGAAAATTTAATTGCTGGTGAATCAATACTAGGCCAGCTCATGGTGTGGAAAACATCTCATACATCCGAGATGAAGATTACTCCAACATTACTGCCAGAGGTCATTGGAAACTTTTAACCACACCTTTGGCTATGCTTAAATGTTTGTGCTTTTGGATGGATTATCTCAGCTCTGTAGTGATGTATCCTCTGCTGCCATTTTTTCCACCTGCATAGTTCCATACATGTTTATGATATAAACTGAAATCTTATCCCAGTATTCCTGTTTTGTTTTGTTTTGTTTATGATTCCACTTTATTCCTAGTTACAGAGAAAATCACTATAGAAGGTGGAAAACAAGCTGCCAGTAACCTGTGTTTCCTGCAGCTTACTGATCCCAGACATTACAAAAATAAGAATATTTGATGCTTACTGCTCCGAAACATATGTTCTTACCTATATTATTTTTCTGATAGACAGCATGTGCTTGAATAGACCTTTTTTTTTAAATTTTTAAGTCACTTGCTGGAGATTGTCGTGTTTCAGGTATGAAAAGAAATTATGTATTTCTCTCTTCTACATTTTTCCCCTGGGAAGTGGGTTGTTTTCTAAGTGCCATGATCCAGATGCATGGCATTGATACTCTTGTCACATCGAGTCTCTCTCTGCTACTGCTCTAAAAATGTATTTTGAGATTGCCATACTTTGGTTATGCAATAAATTGATATATGTGGATTAGCACTTTGGTAATTTTGAAACATCAATTACACTGGGGATTTGGCCTTCAGTGTTCAGTACTGGGGAATGGGATGAGTACACTGGTGATGGGCAATCGGTGGTTCCCTGGTTGGCACCCTTTTTATCCCTGCTGCACCAATATATCTCTCAATTGTATGATGAACTATAAGTCCAATACTTCCTGTTTTGCAGGGTGAAACTCGAAATAGTGCCCAGAAGTCATTAGAAAAAATCATTGATGAATTTGCTCACCATGCAGAATGTGAATCTTGACTGAATTTGTCCCACCAAAGGAGAAAATCACGGCCGTACCTGTCTTTCAGATCGAAGTTCAGAAATCAGGGCCGTACAAGACAAATATGGTTCTCGGTGTTGAGTTGGGGAAGGAATCCTAGATTGCATTTTTGTTCTAGGAAAGATTTGTTACTAGCCATCAAGATTTAATAGCAAATGACTAATCATAGTAGAAAATTGGTGTTATTTTGTTCAGTATTTTTGAGGTGGACCAAATGTTTACTTGAACTCATCGCCATTACAGATCTAAACTGGTAGTAACATTACTAGTGGGAAATTAATGAATAAGCAAATGACTGTTTACTTGTAGTAGAAAATTAGTGCTCTTATTGTCACACACTACGAGGTTCTGATTTTGTTTCTAGGATTGACGTGCAAGCGATTTCAAGTAGTCTGGGACTCTGGGTGCTTCTCTGGAGGTAACAAAACAGACTGGATCCTCTTATCTTAATAACATGCATTTAAGAAGAATGAAAATTTGAAGAATGAAAATTTGGATTTTTTAACTTTTTGATTTAATCATGTAAATAGTTACAAAGAAATATCTGATTTTTGTGTAAGCATTTCTCCAACTCCACCATTCATTTCTCCAACTCCACCATTATATATATTATATATTCTTATTACTGGAGAAATCCTTACAGTCAAATATATGAATATGGGCCACAGTTCCAAAATGTCCATAGTGGCCCAGCTGCAACCATCGTTTACCGAGCCAGCCCACCGCCCGCTACGCACCCATTTTTTTC
>JADLZL010003185.1:0-62270 GCA_015844335.1 Chrysopogon serrulatus | reverse complement strand
AAAGACGTAGGCCTCTACCGACGCCTTCGCAGCCGAGGCTGCGTGTTGAGCCCGTGGCCACGTCGCCCTCCCGTGAAGAGGGAGGGTGGTCGCCTCGACCGTTGAAGGATGCCGCCCCCTCGGCCCCTTCATTCCACTGGAGGCCTCGGGGCGGGCCGGAGACGTGATCCCGTCGGGAGGATGAGGCCCCTTCTTGAGTCGCCCCACGCCAACCAGCACAGTCGGGGTGGTTCGGACTCCCCCCCTCGGGGCGGCCCGAGGTGGCGAGGGGTCCGTCCGAGGTGAAGCGCTGGCCTCACCCGAGGAGGCAAGCTGACGCCTGGAGGGCTAAGACCTGCCGACCCCAGTCGCTGGGCCGAGGACTCCTCAGTCCGAGCCCCGGGAGCAAGGCTCCTTCAGCCAGGCATTGTTCCAGCCACCGGGGGTCGTTGGGGTGAGTATTTCTCCTTCTTTTAAGTCCTTTCGTTGTTTTCTTTCTTTTCTTTCTCCTGAAGCCACGCCCTTCTCTGCCCGCAGCCAAAGCAAGAGCTGGCCGCTCCTTGCTCAGCGCAAGCAAGCCCCCCCGGGTGCTACCGCCGCCCTAAAAGCGGTATTTACCGCCGGCGACCGAGGGAGAGACGGGTCAGGCGCCATTGACTAGGGAGCCTTCCCCCGCCCCCCTTACGAAAGGGGGGACGCAGGCACCAGTGTACGGAGGCCTCGGCGACGCCCGCCGTGGAAGCCGTGACGGCGCCTCGGTATTGACCGCTAATGACGCTGGTTATGGGAGGAACGGGCGCCGGCCCCGCCTCGAGCCGTGCCACGCGACACGGAGGTGGTGGAGATCCCTCACTGAGGAGGCCGCCCCCACGGGGGAAGAAGAGGTAGCCGTTATGACACGGCTTCCTCCGTGGCGATAGCGCCCGGGCCGCCAAGCGCGTGGGTGCCCGGCCGAGGGGTCCTCCAGCCGGGAGGTGGTCGCTTTGCGCGCCTCGGAAGGAGCCGCCAGCGGGATCGCCTCTGTGGACCGCTGACCCGGGAGGGCCGATCTACGTCTTTGGGCAGCCTCGAGCAAACTGGGAGTGCATCGGCAAATTCATGCGGTCGGCGAAGACTTGCCGTGTTCGCTCTCGCCGATCTTCTCAAAGGACCTCCCTAACGCTGCGTTGAAGGTATTATAACTGCTCATGATTGAATTCTTACTTTGATACGGGCACCCGAAAACGGCTAACCCACTGGTTCTGGTCGTCACAGGATGTGGCGAAGTTGTCCCGGGAGAAGTCGCAGTTTCTCCGGCTAACGGCCGGCCTCGACGAGGCACTCCACCTTCAGCGGGGAGGCAAACTGGCTGCGCACCGAGCTAGCTGCTCGGAACGAGAGAACGCCGACCTCCGCCTCCTTGTCTCGGCCCTGCGGTTGAGGCCTCCGAGGTTCCTGGGAGCGTAACGCCCTCTTGTCAAAGGCTCAAGGAGAGCTCGTGAGCTCGACCGGCCCGAAGTCGAGAAGGAGATGATGAGGACGGCGCTTGTCCAGTCCGTCCAACACCATTGGGACCTTGATGGAGAACCCGGTGAACATGGATACTGATCACCAATTCTTCATCAATGATGTCACCATGGTGCGGGCTGAGCTCGGTCAAGCGCCGAATGAGGGCCAACAAACTCCATGTGCAAATTTTGGTGGAGGAGGTGGTGCAAACGGAGGGTAGGTCTTGTGTCTCAAAGAATCATATCCTCGCTTTCCGGCCGAGATTGACCCCGGTGGATGCAGAGCTGAAGAAGAAGTCGTCGAGCAAGCGGCGGCCCTCTGCGGTGCAGCGGCCTACTTCCTCGGCAAGCAGGGCGAGCTCGACGCCTCAAGGAGAAGGTCCGAGCCGTTGCACGGCGGTTGAGGCCGGGCTGAGCCCGCTGGCAGCAGTCCATCAAGCCGCCTGAGGCGTTGCCCGTGCGAGTGGAGGCGCCGTCCGCAGCCGCTTCTTCGCCCGGCCTTCGACCGACGTGTCGCACACCCCCCGGCGATGACCCTCTCCCACTACGACCTCGACCTCCCAAGATTTTCGAGGGGCTTGTCATCGCCGAGGACGAGGAGGGTCGCGAGGGAGAGGTATTCGCCGAGCTGCTCCAAAGCAGGCCGAAGAAGCCACGTCAAGGGCTGGCTGGGCACTTCCTGCCGGCTGTCCTCCCCGGTGCCGCCGAGGGGGCCGATGCTACCGACGCCGCGGGATGCCGATGCTGGGAAGGGAGGGGGTCGGATGCCCCTCAGTGAATTCTAATTCGGGCCGAGTGTGCCCATGTAAAAAACTTGATTAGTATTTTGTTTTGTCTGTGTCGACGAGAGTTTGGCCCGCCGAGGCCTTGTGACGTGTTAATCGCTTTTTTGCCTATTTTCTCGTGCCTTTGAATCTCGCCTCGTGTTTAGATTAGGGGCCCTTATGAGAAAACCGAGTTTAGAGGTCCGTTTCCTTAGTCGTGGGTGGTGCGTAGGCACCGTAAGGCCGGGCGTGGTGGCCTCGTGGCTTTACCAGCCCTCGACGCTTGGGGCAACCCTCCCGAAAGCATGAAGACTCTTCGCCCTATGGCCGTAGTAGGAGTGCCGTAACGCATGGGCGTAAGCAACCCCGTGGCTCAACCGGCCCTAGGTTTCAAGACGCCTCCTTTAGTTACCCTTTTTCTAAAGCGCTCGATTCTTCAAAGACGAAAATGTTCAAGAAACGATTGCCAAAAAGAAGTGTGCTTGCAGAGTGCCTTTTCGTGGGGGGTTCCCTGCCTAGCCCCCGGCGAGGAGGCTCGCTTGATGGGTCAAAGCCGAGTCTCACCTCACTGAATCGCTATGAAAATAGCCGAGATCCTCGACTTTCGAGGGCCTTGGAAATGCTTCTCATTTGTGAAAAAATCGTAAAAACGAGTAGTGCTTTCCATTCTTCTTTGAGAGACATGGAGTACAACTATATGTAAAAAACTTGGAAGCTTAAGGATAGAAGCGACGTAGCTGTTGAATGTTCCAAGCGTTGTTGAGGACTTCACCGGCCTCGTTGGTGAGCTTGTATGTGCCTAGCTTGAGGACTTCGGCGACGATGAAGGGTCCCTCCCAAGGCGGCGTGAGCTTGTGGCGTCCTTTGTTGTCTTGACGGAGATGAAGCACTAGATCGCCTTCCTTGAGGTCTCGATCCGGACCCGCCCGGCCGTGGTAGCGTCGGAGGGACTGCTGGTATCTTGCTGAGTGTAAGAGGGCAGTGTCCCTAGCTTCCTCAAGCATGTCCAGCGAGTCCTCCCGAGCCACTTGGTTGCAGGCCTCGTCATAAGCTTTGAGCCTCGGGGATCCGAACTCCAAGTCGGTAGGCAAAACGGCCTCAGCGCCGTACACCAGGAAGAAAGGCGTGAATCCCGTAGCCCAGCTCGTCGTCGCCCCGAGGCTCCAGAGGACCCGAGGGAGCTCGTCGCGAGCCATCTTTTGCCGAACTTGTTGAGATTGTTGAAGATCCGAGGCTTGAGCCCTTGCAATATCATCCCGCTTGGCTCGCCCCACTTGCCCGCTTGTCCGAGGGTGCGCTACCGGGACCGCACGATGCGTATCTCGGTGCTCATCGCAAAAGTCTCGAACTTCGCCCGTGAACCGGGTGCCGTGGTCGGTGATGATGGAGTTCGGGACTCCAATGCGGTGGATGATATCGGTGAAGAAGAGCACCGCCTGTGCGGACCGAATGTTGGTGATGGGGCGCGCCTCGATCCACTTGGAGAACTTGTCTATGGCGACAAGCAGATGGGTAAAGCCCCCGGGCGCCTTCTTGAGGGGTCCTACTAGGTCCAAACCCCACACGGCGAAGGGCCATGTGATCGGGATGGTCTGGAGTGCCCGAGCCGGTATGTGCGTCCTGATGAGCGTGAGACTGCATCCTTCGCAGTGCGCGACTACTTCGGTGGCGCCACGACCGCGTGGCCGGGCAAGAGAATCCCTGCCGGAAAGCGCTGCTGACGAGGGAGGGGGAGCGGCGTGGTGGCCGCACACGCCGGTGTGTGGATCTTGTGGACGGTGGGCGGCCCTCCTCCTAATCGCGGATACATCGCCTGCAGATTCCCGAGGGGCTTCGCTTGTAGAGCTCGCCCTCTATAACAGTTGGAAGGACTTCTCGCTCTTTTCTCGCGATGCGCCTGCTCGATTGAAGTCCTCGGGAGGATTCCTGACGATCCGGGGCCGAGGTATGGCTTCCTCCAGCCCGCTTGGGCTCGGCCTCTGGTCCCTCCGCCGACATTTCCATGACCTTGGCGTCCGATGTCGGTGGACGCCGAAGCCGAGGGATCCTCGGATGCGTATGGGGCCTCTGGACGTCTCCCTAGCCCTCGAGGGGGTCGGAGCGTTTTCCGAGGCCTCTTCCCTGTCCGCCAAGGGCGACGGAGGGAGCCGCGAGGTCTTTGGTGAAGACGCCGGGGAACCGGCCCTCCCATCGGGCGATCTTGGCGAAGTTCGTCCGGGCCTTGTTGTACCTCCCGACGACGTGGTTGAGCTCGAGGCCATCGAACTCTCGTTCTCCGGGCGCGCACTGCCTTGCAAGACGGCGCCCATCTTGGGGTCATGGCAGCTCGAGTCTTTCATGACCTGGTCGATGACGAGCTGCGAGTCCCCTCGGACATCGAGGCGCTTGACGCCGAGCTCGACGGCGATCCTCAATCCGTTGGAGGCCCTCGTACTCCGCCATGTTGTTCGACGCTGGGAAGTGAAGACGGATTACGCATCGCATATGCACTCCGAGGGGGAGATGAAGAGGAGGTCGGCGCCGCCCCCCTGCCTTCATCGTGGACCCATCGGTACATCGGCCCAAAGATTCCGCCTCGGGGGGTGGTGGTAGCCGAGTGTCGGTCCATTCCGCGAGGGAAGTCGGCCAAGACCTGCGACTTGATGGCCTTCCTTGGCGTGTAAGAGAGGGCCTCCCCCATAAGCTCTGGAGGATCTCTCCCAATGGGAAGGAGGAGACCACCGTCACGGGTGGGCGTCAAGTAGTGTCGGAGCTTGCGCCGGTCGACCACCGCGTGAGAGCAGCTTTTGGATCTCGGGTAGCGGACCTTGGTTTCGGACAACACTTCGTCGATGAAGTAGACCGGCATCTGACCGGTAGTGTGGGCCCTCCTCCTCGCCTCTCGACGACGATGGCCGCGCTTAACCACCGCGTCATTGCGGCAACGCATAAGAGGAGGGGCTCACCTTCGGCAAGGCGGACGAGGATCGGGGTGCCGGGGTGAGGGCAGCTTTGAGCTTGTCGAGGGCCTCCCCGGGCCTCGGAGGTCCGTGAGAAGCGCGGACTTTCTCGGGAGGCGATCTGAGGGGGCAGGCCCTTCTCGCCGAGCCGTGAGATGAAGCGGGCTAAGAGCCGCCCAGAGCACCCATGACTTCGCCGCCACGCCCTTCAGTCCTTGATTGGCCCCATGCTCGTCACCGCCGCAGCCACCTTCTGCAGGTTGGGCTCGACGTCGCATTTGGAGACGATGAACCCGAGGAGCATGCCTCGGGGGACCCCAAAGACGCACTTCTCGGGGTTGAGCTTGACGCTCTTGGCCTTGAGGCACTGAAAAGCGACCTCGAGGTCAGAGATGAGGTCGTCGGCCTCCTTGGTCTTGACCACGATGTCGTCGACGTAGGCTTCTACGGTTCCGCCGATATGGTCGCCGAAGACGCCCTGCATGCACCGCTGGTACGTGGCCCCTGCGTTTCTGAGCCCAAAGGACATTGTGACGTAGCAGTACATGCCGAACGGGGTGATGAAGGACGTCGTGTGCTGGTCGGATTCCTTCATCTTTATTTGGTGGTAGCCGAATAAGCATCAAGGAAGGATAAAAGTTCACACCCCGAAGTGGAGTCGACTATCTGGTCAATGCGTGGTAAGGGAAAGGGAACTTTTCGGACATGCTTTATTTAAACTAGTGTAGTCTACACACATCCTCCATTTCCCACTTTTTTTCCTAACCATTACAGGATTAGATAACCATTCTGGGTGGAACACCTCCTTGATGAACCCGGCCGCCAAAAGCTTATTCACCTCCTCGCCGATGGCCCTGTGCTTCTCCTCGTCGAATCGGCGCAGACGCTGCTTCGCCGGCATGGACCCGGCCTGGATATCAAGGGAGTGCTCGGCGACTTCCCTCGGAATGCCTGGCATGTCCGAGGGACTCCACGCAAAGATGTCGACGTTTGCGCGGAGAAAGTAGACGAGCACAACTTCCTATTTCGGGTCAAGGGAGGCGCAGATCTTCACCGCCTTGCCAGATGGAGAGGCGGGTCCAGCGGGACCTCCTTCACTCCGTCGGACGGCTCAAATGCGCCGGCGTGACGCTTGGCGTCGAGGGCCTCGGAGATCGCCACAGCCTCGGCGCGTGCTCGACTGCCTCGACGTCGCAGTTGAACATGTGCTCGTAGGAGGAGCCGACGGTGATGACGCCATTGGGGCCCGGCATCTTGAGGAGAAGGTAAGTGTAGTTGGGGACGGCCATGAACTTTGCGTACGCGGGACGCCCGAGGATTCCGTGATAGGTTCCTCAAAAGTCAACCACGTCGAAGGTGATGACCTCCTTGCGGAAGTTCGACGGCGTCCCAAAGCAGACCGGGAGGTCGATCAGCCCGAGGGGCCCGGCGCATTTGCCAGATACTATGCCCTGAAAAGGAGAGCTGCTGGGCCGAAGTCGTGAGCGCTCTATCCCCAACAAGCTGAGGGTTTCGGAGTAGAGGATGTTAAGGGCACTTCCACCATCCATCAGCACCTTGGTGAGCCGCACGTTGCCGACGATGGGGTCGACCACGAGCGGGTACCGCCCTGGTTTCGGCACGTAGAGCGGGTGATCGTCGATGTTGAAGGTGATGGCGTCGGCGGACCACGGCAGGTACTGCGGAGTGGTGGGGTGCACCGAGAATATCTCACGACGCTCGCGCTTGATCTGGCGCGGGGTGAGGTTCACCGGCAGTCCCCCGATGACCATGAAGACGTCATGAACCTCAGGGAACTCCTCGCCTTTGTTTTCTCCCTTCTTCTTCTTGTCCTCGGGTGGGGGAAGCTTCTGATAGAAACGACAGGCCAAGTCGCATTCCCCCATAGTGTGCTTGACGGGAACTTGTGGAAGGGGCAGGGCTTTTTTGAGCATGTCGTCGAAGGCCCCGGCCCCGGGGGCCTCGGGGGGCTTTGCCTTCGGCCGCGCCGCGACGATGTCGCCTTCGAGTCCGCCTTCTTTTTTTTGCCCTTCTTCCCTTTGTACTTGTTCTTCTTGTTCTTCCCGGGGTTGCGGGGCGCCTCCCCCCAGCATCGCCCTCCTTCCGCTTCCCTTTGCTTGCCGACGTTGCGGAAAATCGCCCCCCGCCTCCTCGCCGGAGGCGGTTCGCCGCCACTTCGAACAGCTCGTTGGCGGTGGTTGGCATCTTCCGCCCAACTCATGGACGAGCTCCTAGCAGGTCGTGCCGCCAAGGAACGCTGATGATGGCGGTGCCGCCCACGTTGGGCAGCTCCGTGCACTTTTTCGAGAAGCGCCCGATGAAGTCCCGTAGCGTCTCGTCGGGCCTCCGGGCGGCATTGCCGGAGATCCCACGAATTCCCCCCGGCGCACGTATGTGCCTCGAAATTTCCCACAAAAACCCCGACTAGTTCGGACCAGGCCGGATTGTGTGGGGCGGGAAGATGCTCCACCAAGCGCCGAATCACCCAAGTGAAGCGGGAGGTTGCGGATGATGAGCCGGTCATCGTCCGCGCCACCAAGCGGGCATGCCAGGCGGTAGTCATTGAGCCAAACCTCGGGGTTCATTTCTCCCGAGTATTTGGCAAGGTTAACCGGGCCGTCGGAACCGGAAAGGGAACCGTGGCGTTGCGGATTTCTCGGCCGGGCGCGGGGCCCCGGGATCGGCCTCATCACGGTCCTCGTCACTATCGCGCTTTTGCCACCTCTGCGTGGCGGGCGGTCGCCTGGCTCGTGCTCCGGCTTCGCCAGGGCGTTGTTGATGACGTTGCGTGTGTCACCATCGTCGATGCTGCCGGGCTATCCCCGAAGATGCTCGCGGATCGACCTCCACGATGGGTCCTGATGGACCGAGGCTTCTCGCTCGCGGCGCGGGCGCTCTTCGTCTTCCTCGTCCCTCGGTGCCCGATGTTGGGAGGCCGAAGCTTTCACTTCTGCTGACAGCCGGCCGTCTCGAGATAATCTCGCAAATCATCTCCGAATCCGTCGCCCTTCCGGTGGGATGGTTCTCGCACGCCCGGACGAGGAGGGCCGCTGCTGCGATGTTATGACTCGCACGTGGGAAGATGGGGGGACGCTCTCCTCCCTCGTCGTTGATGATCCTTCTGTTGACGTCGCGCACGCGCTGACGAGCAGCGGGGCTAGGATTGCGCGCCGCACGGTGAGCACGCTCGTACGCTTCTATCTCCTGTCGCAACAGGGGACGGTCGCACTCGAGCCTGTCCCCAAGCTCCCGAATCCGCTCGATAGCGGGACGCCGTGGCCCCTGAGGGGTAGCCGGTGGTTCGCTAGTTCCCGGAGGGCCTCGCACGCCGGAGTCCGCGGGCCCCCGGCCCGGGGTCGGGATGCGCTAGGGTCCTCGTGTGTTGCGCCCGCCCGGAGTCGCCTCGCGGCGGGCTCGGGTCACGGCCCTGTCGCCGCCGTCATTGCTGTTGCCGCCCGACGCCAAGTTCGCCGATCTCCACGTGAAAGCATTCACGAGTCGGATCATACATGTCGTCCCGGGGAGTCAAAGTCATGGTAATCGGCGGCGGGCGTGCTCCGAGATGAACCCCCGGGCTCCGTATCCTCAAGGTAGCGCCGATTGGGTGGATGTAGCGTGTCTTTGAGTGGCGCCGCTGCTCCTCCCGCCTCGACGTACTCCTCGTAGGCGTGGATGGTTCCGTCGGGGATGTCCGCGTCCGGGTGCTCCGTGGAGCGCCGTCGGCGCAAGGACGCCTCCCGTCGGGTTCCTATGGCGGTGCGTACCAGCCTACGCCGTAGGCAAAGAGAATTGGCCATGCCAAATGGTCGGGCGTGGTGGCGATCGCGTCGGTCGGCTCCCTACGGGAGGCGTCCGCCAGCCATAGCGTCGCAAGGTCCTCCTCCTGCACCTACGCGTCGTGATCGTCCCGCCGTGCTCGGTGAGAACGCGCCATAAGCGCCTTCTCGCGCGGGCCGGGGCGATGGTTCCCCGGGCCTCGCCGGAAGGCCCCTCGAACTCGGCCGGGAGGAGTTCCATGTCGCATCGACTCAGCCGACACGAACTCAAGCTCGCCGAACCGGATCAGAGTCCCCGGCTCCAACGGCTGGAGTGGAGAGGAGTTGGGGCTGAGAAGCCGCCCCGAAGTGTCGTCGCGTCTGCCGGCCATTCGGAGATTTTAGCGGGAAAGAAAGCGAAACACGCACAGTCCCCTACCTGGCGCGCCAACTGTCGGTGCTTAAACTGGTGGTCCTAGTGCCGACGAGTAAATTTGTGTGCGTGCTCCCGACCCCGGATGGTGTGCAGGATGATCACAAGGAAGACTTGTATTATCTTGCACCAAGGTGCTTGTAAGTAGGGGTATACAAGCAGGTGGAGAGAGGGAGCTGGTCCCAAGTCTCGTGAAGATGAGTGTGTGTGAGCCTGAGTGCTAAGGATGTTGCTAGACCTATGCGTAGTTCGATTAACTAGTGTCTAGACCAATTGACTTGCCTATGGATTGATTCACTTAGTCCCCCCTTTGGAAGGACCCCCGTCCTCCCCTTTTATAGCCACAAGGGGAGGAACGAGCTTAAAGTACAGTGTCTGAATGGGTGAGACGATAGCCGGCACCGTCTCTCCCCGACCGAGGCCTCGGAGCTTCTCCTCTACCTTGTTCCGAGGCCCCGGTGTGGGCGGCGGCCTTGTCTTGCACGGCGCCGTGCTGCCAGTTGCGGGCGCCGTTCTGTGGAGTTGGCTCCTCGATCCTGGCAACAGGGTGGGGGGGGACGTCATGGTGAGCGTGTCTGGGCACTATGGCCGCTGTAGCTTTGACTCATCCCCGGTCCGAAGCTCGAGGGCCGTGGAGTTGTTGTCGATACGGGGCGTGGCAGGGCGCAGAGTTGCTCGGAAGACCCGGCCTCCGTCTGGGGGCTGATGCCGTGCGTCGGCTCGGGGGCGGCGTCTGTACGTATCGGACGACTTCCGGGGCGGGACCTGTCATAGAGGTTAGTCATCATGACGCCCTACGTGACAGGTATGGCCGCCACCGTAGGGGTAGCGTAATCCCCGAGCGAGGCGTAGGGTTGTGATGGGACGGCTCCCATCTCCCGCCGGGGTTGGCGCCCGGACAGCACCGTGGGAAGGCGGGCGGTGGATATACGTCAAGTCTGTGGCCAGGTTTGACCAGGAGGTGCGATGCGTCTCGTCGTCTCGGGCCCTAAGCACGTGGGGGCTCGGATGGGACGGGAGG
This sequence comes from Chrysopogon serrulatus, assembly GCA_015844335.1. Classification (NCBI taxonomy): domain Eukaryota; kingdom Viridiplantae; phylum Streptophyta; class Magnoliopsida; order Poales; family Poaceae; genus Chrysopogon; species Chrysopogon serrulatus. The sequence continues at coordinate 51,892 of JADLZL010003185.1, read as the reverse complement.
CGGGAGTTCGCCCAAGGCGCCCCCGTAGTGGGCTCCGGCCGAGACGGAACGTTAGCGCCGGCCCCCGAGGCCTCCCGGTGAGGGGCTCGGACGGGGCGAGTAAGCGCCCATCCGAGGCCCCGGCGTGGGGGCCTCGGATGGGACGGAAGGTGGGTGCCCGTCCGAGGCCTCGGTGTAGGGGGCTCGGACGGGACGAAAAGTTAGCGTCTACCGTGGGTCCAAGCAAAGAGGGCTCGATCGAGACGGCAAGCAGCGTGCTGGGCCTTGGCAGGCCATGTTTAGTTACTATGTAGCCTGGCTTTACGTTGTTGGGCCTGATTGCTTGGAGGGCCCATATTTTGGTCCCCGACACAGCTGTATTGTTATCTACATATAAGAGTCAGGTTGTGCACTACATTTCCTTTCTGATTTATGATTCTAGCTAACAGCTCTAGAAAATATAATTTCAAAAGGCTAGTTATGTATGATTATGGTTAATTGCCACAAAAAATAGAATTTGAAAAGGCTAACTATGAATAAGTATGTGGATAGCAACTAAACATATTCAGAGAACTGTTTGACATCTGCAGTTAAAAAATAGACCAATTGCAATTCTTGGTAGTCTATTGATTTAACTGAAAGGGATTGAAGTTAGTAGACATAATACATGTAATTAGATTAGAACCGAATACAAATAGCCAATTAGATTAATTAAGATGGTTTGTGGGCTCCGTTTCACACAGCTGGAAGGGAAGAGAAGGGATTCCCATACCTGGTGGTTCTCATCGCCGGTAAAATGCAGGAGAAGGGAAGACGAGGGAAGGGCGCCCTGTAGGAGGACCGCATCGATCATGGTGCGGAGCCCCGAGGCGACGGCGCGGTTGCTACGCACGAGCCCGCACCATGCCTGGCTGTTGGTGGCCGCCAGTCAGAGCAGGAGGCCTCATCGTACTCATTGGTGCTGAGGTGCGGTTGGGATGTCGGCGTGGCTGAGTCCGGAGAATGCAGACGCAGAGGTTTTGCTCGAGCTGGTCCTATCACGTTGAGCGGGCGTGCAGCGCCGAGCGCCGGCGAGGAGGCGCTGCGGTGGCGCGGGAAGGGGGCGTCGCGGCGATGCGGTTGCGCGGTGAAGGGAAGATTTGGTGCCTACTTGGTCTACGGTTTTTCCTTTTTCCCTTCTACGGAGCCGGGAGTCTCAGGTCGAGGCGGAGTAGGAGCGTTGTGGGCTTGTGGGTGTTCTGCGGTTTTTTTTTCTAGAGCCAAAAAAATTGCCTCTTTACAGACGGGGGTGAACCCAAATAGCCTCGGCTGGAAAATTTTTTTGCTGGAACAAAAATTACTAAACAAAAAAATTGGCTAAAAGCTTTGCCTCCGTTATTAGGTATAGACTAGCAAAAATACCCGTTCGTTGCAACGGGTAGTTATTTCCACTCTTAAGCTGTTAACTACTTCCTCAAAGTTTTTCCAACCTTATATCTGTCGATGTATATTGACACCTTCAATTAGGATCAAAGTTTGGAGGAGATAAAGTTCTCATCTTAAGCATCCAATGTCGCTCCTCTTCAAAGCAACTATAGCAAAAAATTTCGAAAGGGTCTCTCACCCCATAGCTAGATCCGTGCATGCTTCAAACACATTGTTTAGTCGTCCATCTTCACCAGAGTAGTCATGCTTGGGTAGGTGTCCATTGCGTGTGCTAGTAGCTTTATTGACAATGGCTCAATGTTCTTGGTCTTTCTTAGTTGTAAAACAAATCCGCCACTTATTGCACACGATCGTGTTGAGTGGTACTGAGATTGTTCATCCACAAAAAAGATAATGTCATCCATACATCCACAAAAAGTCACTGTTCTCTACGGTGTTGCTACATGATATATCTTTTATTAGTGCTTTTAAGACAAAAAATACATAGTCTATAGTCCAGAATTAGGGATACTTTTTTGCTTTGTGTATTGCAATCAAAGAAAAATAATTAAACAATGTACAAAAGTTAATAACATCATACACATATATAATTACCTAAATGCTAGATTCAGAGCGTGCACGAGCGGGCACACCCGGGACCGCACCGTCCCAACATCCCGCAACGTCCGCGCGCGACCAGAGAAACTAGAAACCGCTAGACGGTGGTGGGACCGCCCGCACTGTTTGAATATTAGGAGTAGCGCCTGTCCTATTTCCTCTATTCTCTGTCCGGGCCCATCCCCTCCCCGTGCAAAACTCCCACCGGGCGAAGCGGTCGACGAAGGCGCCCGCTGCCTTGCTCCGCCTCCCGGGGGGCGACCCTCCCCCCGGCGACCTGCGCGCGAGGCATCTCCGGGTGGCGCTCCTCGTCGGGCGAGGGGCTTCCCGTCGGTGAGGCGTCGAGCGGGCGATCGCTTCCGTGCCACCGCCCTCCTCTGGCTGCCGTTCTAGGTCTCCCCGGCGACCTTTTGCGCGATATCTCCGGCGCCCGTAGGCGCTTTCCGGCGGCCGTTCGAGCATCCCCGACAGGCGCGTTCTCCCAGCGAGCTGTGCATCGCGTCATCTCTTCGCAGGTCCGGATTCGCCTCCTCTTACCCTTTTTGCTGTGTTTGTTCATAGATCCGTGGAATGCATGGGTGAATGAACCTCTGATTTGGTCGAGATGCTGTTCTAGGGGGGCTTCCGGCGGCCGTTCGCGCATTCCCAACGAGCTCATTTCTGTGCATCGAACCGTGCAGCGTCAGTCTCACTTCCTCTTCTCACAGGTCCGGGGTTGCCCTCCTATTCACCTTTTGCTTTTGTCACTCGCTTAAATCATTTGAATGCATGGATGAATGGGCCGGCTGATTTTGTCGAGATGCGCCCTTCTCCCCTTCCCCTTTACCCCCTACCCCCTCCCCTGTTCATGGAGACAGAGATGCTGTCCACTCTGTGATCTAGATCTGAAGATGTCATGCTTTTAGGGAATGGTGATGTCTGTCGTCAACCAAGTGTTCATGGAGACCTAGATACAATGAGGATGAGATGCTAGTATGATTATGCTCTGTGCATTTGCTGTAATGTGATTTTGCCTCGTGCCTAGAGTGCCATTCCTTCACTGCATAGCTTTTTGTCGAGATGTGCCTGGGTCCTGGGACAGAGAAAATCACATTTGATGTAGGGATACACATTTGTTTATATGTGTATTAGCTTTTTATTGTGTATTCGATCCAATGTAGAGCATGTAAGTTCTTTTTAGAGTCTAATTTTTAGTTGGTTGCACTATGTTCGGTTGCATTTATGTTCATCTATGCACACACATGTAAATTTTGTGTTCGAGATCGATTCCTCACTGTTTTTTGGTACGTGAGCTTTCTTTCGTAGTGAAAGGAGGGAACTATCTGCTTTTTGGGCTGTTTGCTCTTTTTGTTAGCATCAAAATACATTAATGGCTCAGACTACATTTTGCAAACATGATGGGCTGGAGTTTTTTTTGTGTTTGGGGTTGTTTTTAATTTGTCAGCTGTTGTTACATACTGGCAATTTTTTTGTGTTTCAGGTGGGTGCCTTGTGGTTTTTTGTGTCATTGTGTTAGTGGAAGGAGGGGAAGGGTCTGTTTTTTTGGCTGTTGGCTCTTTTTTTGTTATGAGGACACACTAATGGCTCACAGTACATAGCAATTTTAGCTTTCATGCCCAGTTTTAATATTTCTTTTGTGTATGTGTTTCTCTCTGCAGGTACTATGTGTATTTTGATTTCTTCAATTGCCTGAAGTATCATATACACAGGAAAATGGCTAGACCACCTCGGCAGCGTGCTTCTTTATCATACCAGGTATGCTGATCGATCGGGCCAACAAGAAACAGCATGCAATGCATTTTTAATTTTTTTCGCAAAAACGCATCATTCTATAGGGGGTAAATCCAGCATGCAATGTATTTTTTTGATCCAGCATGCAATTTATGTGTGTATCCTTTTTCTTTCTGGTATATATGTGTGCACTTTCTAGCATTTTTGTGTGTCCTGTTATGCACTTTTGTATATTTTTGCTTAGCATTTTTTGTTCTCTATTTTTTTCAAGGTACAAGGATGCCTCCAAGGACCCGAGCTTCTCCTTCTCGCCTTGTTAGGCTGTATGATAAAATGACCAAACCTCAACGTGACAAGATCAAGGATTTGGGGTTTGGAGGCTTGCTCAATATATAAAGTGAAACACTACCAAGAAGGCTATCAAATTGGCTGATGACTGAATGTTATGATGCTGAAACTTCAGAGTTAGTGCTTCCTGGAAGAGGTGCAATTAAAGTTACCCCTGAAGCTATGCAGGATGTTTTTGACTTGCCAAACGAGGGTGATGAAGTGAAGTACGAGCTTAGTGTTGATGAATCAATTTCATTCAGGCCAAGTATAAGATTGCTCGAAGAAAACCACCTAGGATTAGTGTAGTAGTGAAAAGAGTACAGAAAAACAAGGGAGCTAATGATGATTTCGCAAGGTTTTGGTTGATGCTTGCTATTTCAACTTTCTTGTGCCCGCTTACGAGCATGGGAATCAGCCCTAGACGTTATCCCTCTATCATTGATCTGTCTCATGTAAAAAAAACTCAATTGGTGCCAGTTTGTGGTTAATCAGTTGAAGAAAGCAGGTTCAAAACTGGGGAAAAGGAGTTCTGTTAAGGGCTGTGTTTTTTTTCTTAATTGTAAGTTTACCTCTTTTCTTCTTCTTCTTTTTTGTGTCTTATAATATCTACTTTTTGTTTCCCCTATTGTGCCTTGCTTTGTAATGTGTGCGTTCTTTTTTCAAATCATATATGTGGACTCCTACTAGTTGATAATGTTGAGATCCCCACAAACATGTCTAGGGCTGCTGCATGGTCAAGGAACTTGATCGATCAAAGTTGTTAAGTTAGACACCAACCGTGATGGCTCTCTTGGAAAGTTGAAGGTATGGATTGTAACATCTCTGCATTTTCTTCTTTACCTTTTTTTACAAAATATAACCCATGTCTCTAATCTACACTTTTTCTCTTTTATTATATTCAGCTTAAAAGGTCTCCCCATACAGTCATAAATTCTTCATTGTTCCATTTAGATGATGTCCAAACATTTGTGTCCTCAAAATTGGCATCAAACATGTCTAATCAGGTCTACTCATAACTGTACTGGTTTTTTTCGCTAGGCAATTACACTCTTTCTGCTAGGTATTTTTACTGTTTTTTCTGGCATTTTTACTGTTTTGTGCTAGGCAATTATAACATATCAATATCAATATAATTAATTTCCCCCATCATATATTTGCTTGGTCTTTCAATTTTTTACATATATTCATCCCTTTCTTTTGTCTGGCTGTGTTTTGTCTGCACTTGGTTACTGATCATGTTACTTTTTCCTTTTTTTCAGAAGAAGAGGAAACTTACTGATGATGTGACTCAGTTTTGTGCTGGTTTTACCAACCTTATGGGTACTTTCTTGGAAAAAGTATCCGAAATTGACGAGCCGTCTCCCATAATTAGTGATCATGGCAATGAACGCCAACCAGCACGTGCACCAAAAAGGCAGACCACGTCAACTAGAGATGCTTTTGATGATGCTCAATTGCCAGATGATGAAGAAGAAGTTGAAGATGCCTGTGCTGATGAAGAAGATGAAGATGATGGGACTGAAGAAGCTGCTGAAGATGACTTTGCTGATGAAGAAGATGAAGATGATGGGACTGAAGAAGAAGCTGAAGATGTTCCCACTGATTTAGAAGATTATGGCGGTGGCACTGATGAAGAGGGTGGAGATGAAGGCAGTCATGATGATGAACATGCAGCTCAAGGACTTGATGGCATCTATACTGGTAACACTAGTGAAGATGAGCAGCATGATGACCTTCCAGCTGAGCAACTACCTCTTTCATTTATTCTCCCTAAAAATGTTAAGCAAGTAGGAAATGCACACCTTCAAAAGTTGAAACTACGGCTGCCATGTGATCCAGTTAAGGAAAAAGATACAGGTAACAACCTTTTGGATACATTTTTTCTCAAGTTTATATCATTGCCACTATTTTTACCTTTTTTTCATTCCCTTTTTTGTTACCTTATTTGCTTATATGGTTTCTTTTTCTTTTTTTTAGGTGCAGGTGATGCTGCTTTTGCATCTACTTCAGTGCCCAACCCTGATGAAGGGTGCAGTTTTAAGGTTTCAGACAATAATTCAGAAGCAAGGTCTCCTATTTTTGACACCTGTCTAGACTTCAAAGATGCTCATTTGGATGATGCAACTATAGGTGAGAAGCAATCTGATGTGTAGGCAGCTGCAGGTGATGCTTCTTTCGCATCCACTTCAATGCATAATGCTGGTGAAGGCTGCAGTTTCAAGGTTCCAGTCATTTCAGAAGCGGAGCCTCCTATTGTTGACGCCCGTCCAAACTTTGGAGTCGCTGATGTGGATGATGCTACTAGAGGTCATAAGCAATATAATGCACAGGCAGCTACAGATATACATATCCTTGCTGAATCTAAAGATTATGACATTGAGGATCTTGTTCCACTTAAGGTCCGGTTGGAAAGGTTGCGATCTTTGAAACATGAAGATAAGTGGCACGATACATCAACTTCTTTCGAAGCTGTACCATTGGAAGTTATTGCTCTAGAACATAATCCTAAATCCAGTTCACACCCAATGAGGGATGGTACCAGCAGCTGTCCTCTAAATTTTACACCTCCAGAGATCAACATCATGAAGTTTGCGGATTCACAGGGTGGATGCAGCAGCTCTGCATGCACTCCTCCAGCAGCAACTTGTCAAGATGAAACATCTCTGATAGGGTCACTATCCTCATGGTCAGATGTACCAGAAAAGGTTCTTGCTCAGATGAAAAATGATGCTATTATTGAGATTGACAAGAGGAAGGCAACTACGAAAGCAGCAGCTGGACCTGAAGCTAAAGTTTTGTTTGATTCAATTACATCCCCTAATCCTGTATCTCTTCCATCCACCTCAAAGGAGCTTCCTAGTGGCAATTCTTCAGTTACACCTACCTATCAGCCTCACCCAAATAGGATTAAGAGAAGGCCAGCTACTATGAGATCACCTTATGTTGATTTTGATAAAAAGAAGAATTTGAAATGCAGCAAGGCTGTTTGTGCTACATACAACGCTATTTGTGCACATGGGAATTCAAGGTCTACTAGATCTAAAGAAGCTGAAGAGTGCATATTCCTTTTACCATGTCTTCCATTTCTAGTAGTTTTTTTTACCCTATGTGTCATAACATATGCTATTTTTTTGTCACCCATGGTCCTCATACGCTGCTGGTTTTGTGTGTTCAGACTTGTCATAATAAATTATTAGAGCTACTATGTGACCCTACATGAGCTTGCTTCATCCGTTAAGCCTGGTGGGAAGCTATTAAATTTAGTAGCTGAAATTGGAATACATGCAATTGACAACACCAAGCGAAAGGCTATCAAACGTGTTCTACCATTATGTGTCTCGGTTACTTCCATACAAGCATTTATTCTCTTAGTATCAAGCAATTTTTTATGATTATGTTAGCAAGTTTCCTTTTTTGTTTAGGCAATTTTGGTGCATCTTTTTTTTCCCTGCCCCATTTGTTTCTTTGTACTAATCTGAACTGAAGCAAGCGACTCTTTCTTCTTAGTTTCAAGCAATTTACATGCTTTTCATTAGCAATTCTTATTTACAGTATCAAGCAAATTCTTCTTGCCCCATTTTTGCTGGAATACATGTAGTTTTTTTTCTCAATGCTGTTTTTTTGCAGACTTACATCCTGAGAGGCGATCTAACTTCTATAGTTATCTCACAAGTTTTTTGGCCTTCAGAAAATCATCTAGACCATCGTCACATGGTAAGTTTGCAACTTCATATGTACTTTTTATGTTTCATGATACATGCTTTTTTTCTTTCCTTAGCAACATGCATTGACAATAAGCAACCAAATATAGGTTATGTTCCCTGTCTTGCAAGTGCTTGGAGATGGAAATTCTACTGAACAAGTAGGACACTACTTTTTGCTTGTGCTGAACCTATGTGACAATAGGTTTGAGGTGTTGGACTCCATGAGATCTCTGTCAGACAAATCTCTGCAGAACTGCTGTAACACCTTGATGGATGGAATCAAAAAACTTTGGATTAAATACAAATATGAGGCAAAGGTCCCCATATGCAATTATGAACTTGTCGATATTGGTGTTCCAATCCAGTCGAACAAGTACGTACTTTCTTTAGCTTTTTTTGTAGTTAATGCTACATTTTTTTTATGCTCAGCTTTTTGTTATGTTCAATTGAGGAAATGGACAAAGCATTTAGGTTTTGTTTTTTTTTCATTTTTTAGTCATGATTGTGGGTTCCATATGTTGATGCACGCCGAACATTGGGATGGGCGCTCGATTCAATACTTCAAGGAGAGTGACATCCCTAACATACGCAAGCTTTTACTGCATAAGTGGATAACTCATGAAGAAAATGTTACAAAGGATTGGTTGGACAAGCTACAAAGGTAAAGCTTGAAAAAAACACACTGCAATGCCTATGCTGCAATTTTTTTTTAAAAAAAGATGACAATGCCTAGCATACAGACCCTGCCCACCTGCTAGCAAGCAGTTTAATATCTTTTAGTCTTGCAATTTAGTAGTATTCTAGAAGCAATTTTGTATGTCCACTCTTTTTCGTATATTAGCTATGCACCAGCAGCAGATTTTTTTGCTGCCTATATGTATTCTCACACATAATTAGAACTCTGATTTCATGTCAAACTGAACTGCGGTTGCCTTTTTCATTTTTATTTTTTGCCTTCATGCCAAAACAGGAGGACACACATTAGACTGTCGAACAAGAAGATTAATAAAAGATCCACATTAGACTGTCAAACAAGTAAACAGTAGATGTCTTTTTAGATAGCTACATATTACATTAATTTTTCCTCCCCTTCATCACTCCTCCGCAACACGTCTTTTTTTCGCACATGTTGCTGCATTGTGTTCTGTGGAGCCACACACACTGCATTTGTTTGGCTTCCTCTTTGAATGGACTTCCAGTGATGACTTGTATCTCCTCCTCCCTTCACGCCCTTTAGTCTTTGTTATGCCCAGATCCATGACTGTTAGCCCTTGCCTTTCTAGTGTGTTTGAGACCACAGAGGCTTCACCATTCTATTGGGAAAGATGCCAATGGAGGAGTTCTTCAGGTGGAGGGATAGGAGTTGGAATTGGTGTGATCTCTTGCTGCTCATGAATAGGAGCACATTGCTGCTGCACCCGTTTAGCCTGCTCGGATGCTTGATGCTGTACTTGGTCAGAGCCTTGCTGCTTCACATGTTCAGCAATGTCAGATCCTTGCTGTTGCACTTGTTCAGGGCCTTGCTGCTGCACCGGTTCTTTTGTTCTTGCTTCTTGTGCCTTCTTCTTGTCCCTCTTTGCCTTTTTCAGAGCAGAAAATTCAGCCTCTATTGCACGTGCATGATTTGTGGCAGTCTGAGTTAACTCATCGGACACACTAGCTTGGTGAGCAATTTTTGTGAATTGGTGTGCTAGGTTTGCAAAACGGACCGCCCTTTAGATTTCTCTGGCATTGTAGGCCTTTGACCATTAGCTTGCACCTCAGTTATAGAAGTTGGATTCTCCTGCGGTGTCCACCTTTGAAGTATGTAGTGGTCTGGGATTTTTTTAACCCCTTTGTCTATCAAAAATTTTAGAACATGGCAGCAAAATATCCCATCTCTCTCATACTTGCAGCACTGGCAGCTGATTAGAGCACGCTCTTCGTTGTAAGTGACTTCATACAGCCTAGAGCCATATCCTCCAACAAAATCTTCAATAGGGCTCAGTTGATACACATTTGGATGCATCTGCCGACATGCATACTGTGCTATCTTCTCAAATTCAGCACGGACCCTATAGTAGATGTTCCTTGTATAAACCTGAATAGCATGCTTCTCCAAAGGGAACCTTGACCATGGGGAGGCAACTTCTGGTCTGTCCTGTAGTCTTGCTTATCTTCGGCTACATCAGTCTTGTCTTGGATTCTCTTGTATTGGTGGACAAAATCCAGTACGGAGTTATGTGGATTCACATATTTCTTCAGCACACCATTGAAGCTCTCGCTCCGCTGGGTGGACTGCAAGAACGGGTAGAACCTGTCCATGAAATATGCAGGAACCCATAGGTGCCTGATCTGGTACAGGTTGCTTAGGATTTCATTTGCAGCTGCTTCATGGACGTTGATCATAGCTTCCCACCCGCTCTCAAACTCCTCTGGACTTAGGCTATAGTTCACGATTTCATTGTAGTCTTCCTCCAAGCCTTTCTTTGATGAAAAGTAGACTCTAAGCCTTGTCTCAATCTTTGAAATTATGTGCCAACGGCAGCATCGATGCCTATTTGCTATAAAAACAGCCCTTATCGCTGCAGCCATCGCCAAGACTTGGTCTATGATTATATTGAGAGGCTCAATGCCATTCATGGCTTGCAGAAAAGCTTCAAACAACCAAACATAAGCATCTGTAGTCTCATTCCTCAAGAAAGCACAGTCTACTTGGATCGTTTGCCCGTGTCTATTTATTGCTATGAAGGGAGCAAATGGCATTTTATACATGTTTGTGAGGTAGGTGCTATCAAAAGAAATGCAATCATTGTAATTTCTGTACACTTCTCGCGCTGCACCATCTACCCAAAATATATTTTCCACCTTGTCATCTGCATCGACCTTCACTTTGAAGAAGAAACCACTGTCCTCCCTTTTCAGCTCGTAGAAATAATCCAAAGTTTCACTCATATCACCCTTTGTAGCATGTGCCCTTATCCCTGCCCTTAAATTGCTCAAGTGCTTCTCATGATAGGGTACAGAATGTGCAGATCCATACAGCATGGACATCAGCTGCATCATCCGGCTACTTTCCAAATTGCACTCATGCATAATTGTTAGGAACTGTACTTCTTCGTGAGGTATCCCGGCATGGGATCTTAGGAATTTAGAAAGCGATGGTTTGTCCACCAAGCTGTGGTTGTGATCAGCCACCATTTGCTTCGCAAACCACTTTTTCCCATTGAACTTGATCAGCATTTGTTGGTATTTTTAACTGCACTCCATTAAATAAGTTTTAAGTAGGATTATCCGCAAGCGCACAGATATCATACCAGTGTCACATTTTACCCGGAGGTTTTAAATATCGTATCCACAGGGAACAGTTGTGATAATGACAACGTCTATAGACTTAACCCTACAATTAGGCTAGATAATATCAAGAAAAAGGAAATAGCTATTGTACTCTAGTTCCAATAACCGGTAAACTTTGTATAATATCGTCTTATCGGACAAGTGACCTAAATAGGAGAAGAAACAGAGTAATCTACCTACCAGGCACCTATAAGTCTATCAGTCCTATCAACGGAAGTGGACTACGAGGATTCAACGCAGCTATAAAGTCACCTACGCGAGCTACCACTATCCGGCCGATCGGGGACATTCACAAGTAAATCTAGCCTAGGCACCACGCCTACACTACGAAATACAACTTTAACCTCACAGGGGTCCTATAGATCAAAGTTCTCAATATGAGATGTGAACCAAAGAACGAATAAGAACAAATTGCTTACTTGAATCAGAATGGTAAATACAAAAGTACCTCAGAACGCAGCTCCGGGCGAGGAAGCTGAATCCAAAAGAATACAAATTACCACGAAGAAGCGCCGACAAAGCCGGAGCTCCTCCGGAATCTCTACTCCTCTACTCAATCTCTCTAATCTCTAAACAAAAAACTAGATCTAGAAGAACTAGTCTCTCCTTATTGCTACATCTAGATGAACTAGAACTAGATGAACTAGACTAGATCAACTAGAGGGACCCTAACCCTAATTATGTAGAGAATATGAAGCATCGGGGTGTAGAATGCCTCTTGGAGGGAGCCTTGGGCGTCATTATATAGGCCGAGGTGGAGTAGGGGGCAAGGAACCGCCACGTCAGCAATCCACGTCTTCATCTCATGTGTACCGTCGGATCAAACCGACCTAAAATCAACGTAGGGATGGCTTGCTTGGCTTCCAAGGATGCGTGGGAGGAAGACTCTAGAAGGCAGCGGCGAGAGGATGACCTAGGGCGCCGACCGGCCCCAGGGTGGGGCCGGCCGGCCCCACTTAGGCTCCCTGCGGGCCCCGCTGCTTCGGGTGTCTTCTAGACCCTTCCTGAGTCCGATGATGATGTTGTTCCGTTGTGGATCAATTTCGTGATAATTGAGCTCTATAATCCCCTTTTTATGCTTTTCTCTCAAAATCACCCGGAAAATACGTAATATGCAAAACTCGTGGAATTTGTCGAGATAAAGCCCTAGACTAGTGTGTTTTCTTGTTTTCCTTCAGGTAAAAAGCCCTAGTAAAAGTTGACGCTAAGGAGTGTCAACAGCATTCTTGCTTTGCAGTTGGTGTACTTCATCTTTTCTCTTTTCCTTTTGATGCCTATGCACTTTACCTTTTTCCCTGTCCGTTCGTCAACATCTGAACCACTACTTTGAGAGGTGCCCTGTGCAATTTCATCAACTTGAATTGTATCCTCATCATCAGCCTTGCTCTGTTTATCCTTTCCCTCCTTGTTACACACAAAGAGGACCTTGTCAAGTTCTTTTGTAATTGCTGACCTCCTGGATGTTCCAGTTCTTACAGAGAAGCCTTTCCTCTTGGCATATTCATTGTAGCATTTCCTAGCATCTTCGACTGTATCAAACATCTTCCCCACATAGGGCTCTTCGGGCGAAGAAATCTTTGCTAGGAACTGCAAGTCAACATCAGCAATTTCGATCTCTGAAATACCAATAGCTATCGCAGGTTCATCTTCATTTGCATTTGTGGCTTCCTCTATGTGTGTTTCTTCCAGTGAACATTGCAGCTCTGCAATTGTAGGCAAATCTGAGAAAATTGCGTCATAGGCATGAGGAATCGTGTACGTAACATTGGATTCCCGCCTCGGACCATCTTCATCTGCTGGGAAGCTCATTTAGATCCATCCCTGTTCTGCGCATTTCAAAACAAGCAATTACATGTTACCCTTCCAGCAATTTAGTGTAACCTATTAGGCAACTACTAAGAATTAACCAGGCAGTTACATGTATCTAGTTGGCTGGTACAAATCTGTTGGTTTCAAAGAATGTTTAAGACTACAAAATGTTTGGCACATATATACAAGTACTTTTTTTCACATGCAGATTACTCACATTCCTAGTTCAGTTTGATCATAAGCAATTACATGTTATATTTTCAGCATTTTATTGCAAATTTTTAGGTAACTTTTAACTAAATTCAGTGTAAGCAATTACATCTGTTTTAAGTAGGCACACTAGTTATATTGCTTTTTCACATCTTAGTTCTGTTTTATCATTTTGTTTTATCATAGTTCTAACATGCACTTTTTTCCACAGGTTAGATAATGATCAGAAGGTACAAAAGAAGACATGAACCTATGGGAGGGAGGTACAAAAAAGACGTCAACATATGAGAGACAGTCTCTGAAATTGCTACAAATCTGTGAATTCCTGGGCATTTTCTTTTTGTCCTTTTGCTTGTGTATAGATAGATGTACATGAAAGCTAGCAAATCTGTGTGTATATCTGTGTATTCCTAGCAACCTGACTGAATATATAGCCAACTAGCAGTAATCTGTGTGTTCCTGTAGGGAACCGACAAGGGAAGAACCTTTGGTAGATGAAAAGGGGAAGAACTGGAATTACCTGTTTCAGTGGTTGATATTGTTGCCTAGTAAATACTTTTTAGTCTTGGATGCATGCAACTTTGTTCATCGTCTCTGGGAGTTTCTCTTTCTTTGCTCTTTTTTCTTCGTGCTAGTTTCTGGATCTGATCTGGGATCTCATCTTGTTTTTGATGGGGGGTAGATCTTTTTGCTTGAGGTAGAAGAAGGTGCTGGAGAATCTGCTTTTTTATGTTGTGGGCCAACTTCTTTTTGGGACATATGCACATGGGCTTGTCCAACGCGCGCGTAGGCCTAAGTCACGACCGGCATGGAAAAGGGCGCGCTTTACCTTTTTTGGCAGTGAAACATACCCCTTTCCGTTTTTGGACTGCGCAGCGGAGGTGTTATTTCCTCTTGCGCGACGCCCTAGTACGGTCCATATAATTATTTTGAAAATAATAATTCAGTTGTCCTATAAAATATAATAGAATAGATTCTGATTACAGTGTCTGAGAAGAAGTATGTACAATTTTTTCATTATAAAAAACAAAAGATGGGTGACAACGCCACATGATCCCATATTTTTTTATGAATCATTAGGTAAATTATTGACATAAATTCCATATATACTTAAAAATTCTGAAAGTAGAAGAGAATGAAGCTCTAAGCCACAACGATGAGAACAAAACATGTTAATTGACACCTATATTTTCTGAGCATTGACCTTTCAGTTATACTCAGCTTTCAGTTCAATGTTATACTCAGCCCATGTTCCGCTCAGTGCTTCAGAAAATTGAATGGATGCCCAAATCTGTCGTAGACTTTTAGAAATTAGGATTTAGGCCTAATACTTGCAACTTTGTTCATCGTCTCTGGGAGTTTCTCTTTCTTTGCTCTTTTTTCTTCGTGCTAGTTTCTGGATCTGATCTGGGATCTCATCTTGTTTTTGATGGGGGTAGATCTTTTTTGCTTGAGGTAGAAGAAGGTGCTGGAGAATCTGCTTTTTTATGTTGTGGGCCAACTTCTTTTTGGGACATATGTGTAACACCTCTGGTGTTTGGTCTACTAAATCACCTGCATAATCTGATCATAAGCATCATCATCATTTCATACATGCATGTGTGTGATAAGTCCTTATGCCATTCTTATGTGAATGCTTATGAAAAGTGCTTGTGATGCTTGCTTTGCTTGCTTGATACTAAGTCATGACATGTAATGTTGTTAAAAGTGTCCTACAGTAGCCTAACTATGCTTAGGATACTAATTGGAACAAGGTTCATGTAGATCATTTTGCTAAATAAGGGCTCTAATTGATTGTTGACCAAAGTCCCCTCCCAAACCTCTTTTTCGTTGACTGTTTCAAAGCTGCAAGTTAAAAGCTTTGCATGGCTGAGAGCCCTAAATAAAAGTTGTAGATAATTTGATATAGAACAAACTTTGTTTAAGGCTCAGGTCATGAAGATGTGCACAAGGTGCTCAAAACCCACATTTCTGTCGAATTCAGTGCTGAATTGAGCTTCTGAAAATGGCTAAGTCCTGAACTGCGTTTCAGTTTGTTTTTAGGGTGTTTCTCGGCCTTGTAGTTTGCAAACCAAGCCGAACTAGTGCAAAATCCTGTAAGCAAAGTTGGAGAACAGCTATAGGGCTACAACTTTTACTAATATAGTTTTGGCTAAAATTGCTCGGTTTAAGAGTTAATGTGGTGTTTAGGGGGCGGGTTCAGTCAGCCGTCGCTGACTAAATCGGGCGCCTGCCCCGTCCAAACGGACGGCAGAGGCCGACCGGCGTCAGCGTTTAGACGCCACTTGGCGTCCGTACGTCGCCGGCGACCCCACCGGTCAGGCCACGGCTGCCAGCAAGCTGGGCGACGCCCTCCACTTCCTCCTCCCTCGTCCATTCTCTCCCTCCCGTTCGGCGAAAGCGGAGAAGGCGGAGAAGAAGCGACGCAGCGCCGCCGCCCGTTCACCGCCGTTTTCCGCCCGTAACCACAGCGCCACCACCGCCCAAAAATCCACCCAGAGCACCGCCACCATGTTCTCCATCACCTGAGCCTGCTAGCGCATCCATCCGATCTCAGGTGAGGGCGCATTGCGCCGTTCCGCCGCCCGTCGCCATCGCCCGGAGCGCCGCCCGAAGCTTCAAGCTCGCCGCGGCCGGCACTACCCGACCACCATCCCTCCTGTCCTAGCGTGAGCACGGGGTCGCCTTTGAATCGTAGATCGTGTCTAGGGAGTTGGTTGGGTCAATTAGGTCACGGCGCCGCCGGAACGGAGCGCCACCGCCACCTCGGCCTCCGGCCGCCGCCGCCGCCACGCGAGCCGAGCAAACCGCCGCTGCAATCCTAGCCTCCTCCGCCCTTGATTGCTTCGCCTAGGTGCTGCTGTGCCTGTGCGCGGCTCAATTGGGCCAGCTCTTGTCGGAAACGGCGACGTCGCAGTCGCGCAGCGCCGCCGCCCACCGGCGTGCCTCGCCGTGGTAGCCGAGACGCCGCAATAGCTCGCGTTTCTTAGCTCGTCGGGTGCGTCTAGTCTAGGGCATCACGCCGGTGTGGACCTCGCCGCCGGCGACCTCACCGCCGACGAGCTTTTCGCGGTCAAAATCGCCGCCGCCGCCTCTCTGTCTCGGTCTCACTGACGGGTGGGTCCGTTGACTCGTGGGCCCCACCTGCCAAATCGGATTAGGGTTAGGTTTTATTTTATTCTTTTCCGTAAAAATGCTTGTAACTTGTTTAATTCATAACTCGAGCAAATGAAGTCCAAATTGAGTGGTTCCAATTTTGCTGGGTTGCTGGAGATGTCTAGTTTTTATTAAAAATATGAAACATGGTATGTTCTGCAGTAAATTTTGTTTGGTATATTTATTTTGTTCTAGGCCTTGGAAAAGGGTTTAATGCATAACTAATAATTAATAGGTGATAAAAATGTGAAACCAGTGGGGGTAGTTTTGTTTTGACCTGCTCTGTGTAGGAAAAATATTGGTTGGCATGTACCCCTGTTTTGCAGAGCAGTTTGCTAAATAAGTTGTTTTTAGGCATTGTTTGGTAATATATTTACCCTGTTTGTTATATGCATGTTTATGAGGTGAAATCTGGAACATTGTATCTTGGTGCTATGTTAATGATAAGAAAAATTATAAATCTGTTGTTTGATACTTTTCATGTGGATTTATGAATTATCTTCCTTTAAGCTTGTGGGACTTGTTCTTTTTGGTACAGGAAGTTGTACTTAGTATTTTACTGTGAAATTTGAACTGTGGTCTATATGAGCTATGAGTAGTCCACTGTAATTTTTATGGATTTTTCTGGGTAGTTTTTCTATGTGCTCATTTGTGCTCCTAAATAATGAAATAAATTGAAAAGGGTGTTTTAATTAATGTTTTAGAATGACTTGTTAGGTTTTCTGTGAATCATTAGTCATGTTCTAACTTTTGGTCAGGTTGGTTGAGCTTGAATTGCAAGTTTGAACATAAGTAAATAATTGATTCTTCATTTTGAGCTGTTCTGGACGGCTGGTAGTACTTTTGCTTTTGCATAGCTTAGATTTGGTTTTCTGACTTTATGGTCTATAGCAAAGTGGTAGATAATTTCATTATCTAGTTGCTGTTAAAGTTTGAGAGCATTTGGGGAGTAGTTTAAGAGTTATGGTGTCATCTTGTGAGATTCCAGAAAAGGGTTCCTCTCTGGAATTTCTGGACAGATCTGGGGAAGCTGATTGTTTGGCATTTTTGGATTGTGAATCTCTCTGTAATGTCTAAATAAGAGTTGTAGACAATTTCATGAGCTTTCCGTAATGCCCTCATACATGTCAGTTGGATTTATAGAACTCCGGTTACAGTCACTTCTTTCAGCTGCTCTCTGAAGGACAGAAATCCTGAAATGTGCTTGCTTTGAATACTTGCCCTTGTGTGTGGGTGACTTATATCTTGTAGATGCTTTGCTAATTTATACACGTGATTAGGTGCAGGTTGTATGTCCTTAACTGATGATGAAAAGTTATACCTTGACTTGCTTGGTGAGTGTTCAATCTTGCTTAGAGAGGAGATATGCACCTACTCTGTAACTTAAAGTGATTTGAATAGAGTCATCACCTCAGCTGGAGGTTTAGTGTTGTTGCTGTTATTCACTCTCTTACATGATCATCTTGTGCATTCATTATTCTCATTTATGCATTGCATTCAATAGGTTCGCCGAAGGGGTAACGGTCTTGAGTTCGGGGACCTGCAGCCGAGCACCGGGAGGAGGAGCGTAGTAGTAGCCGGCGAAAAGCAACTCCGTCGGAGAAGAAGAACTAACTAGCGAGTGCCCGAATCACGAGCCTGCTACTTTTTGTGAAAGGCAAGCCCCGGAGCATATTAAGTTCCCAAGTTTTATAAAATGCACTTGAGTACTTTATGTTGTTTATTGCATTAAGTTTAGGAGTTGGTTGAAGATGTTGTTGCATTTATCCTATCCTTGTCCAAGATATATTTTATATCCCCGAATCCTATGTCTAGGTTAGGAGCGATGCAAATGCTTAGCCCCTGCTTAGACCGGTAGAAGTCGGGTGATTTCCTGTCATCCGCGAGTTATAGGTGGTTACTCTCTCCGGTCACGGTTGGCTATATGTGCTATCGTGGAACATGAACCATGTGTTAAATTTGAAAAGGAAGGCCGGGCAGGGACAAGTGGACCCCGCCTGCGTGCCGGTTAAGGACCGGAAGCGTCGTCCGTTCTTGGTCATGTTGAACGCAGCCCCCCTCACATAGCTGGCCGCACCCGAGCGTCGACCGCGAAACTCGTTAGTTCAACTCAAGCCGGAACGCGGGCGGCGGTTGGGCAATTCAAGGGATAGCGGCATACTAGACCAAGGGCAAGCATGTCTAACCGCCCCGGCGTCGTCCTTGGGTTTGCATGACTTGAACATCCTGGCTATCCGACTTTCCGGTCTTGCCGACGTGATAACCGGGCCCGAGCCCGAGTTGTACGAAGAGTAACCTAAGGCGACTCGATCCGATCCAAATCCTGGGTGTGTGTTGGGAATACCCCCCGAGCTCGCTTGAATCGATTCGAATCGCCGTCTCTCCCGGATAGTGAGAACTTGACTATTGCCTTCGGCCGTAGATTTCACTAAATAATTATGGTTCAAAGGTTGATATTGATATTCATGAAAGCTGTACCAAAAATGGATATGTTTATTAATGTTTGTTATAATAAGTGTTTGTTTTAGTACAGACACACTTAGATGGGAGGTAAAATGAATTAAGTCGCTGCTAGTGTATTTAATTACTCATTAAATATTGCTTATGCTTTTATGCAAAATGTGTCAAGCTAGCTCCACTTATATTTCAGCCTTGCATAATCCTTGGTGTCATTTTATTTCTAGTTTATGACGGGTAAGTCTAGCTGAGTACATCCTCGTACTCGTGGTTTATTCCCTCTTGTTGTAGATGATATGCTTTATACAAAGCTCTTTGGTGGTATGTCTTCACCCCGGCAGGGATGAGGACTAGATCTCGGCAAAGATCGTTTCCTTTATCTTACCATATGTTTTTTTGTGGGATGACTATGGAACTGGCATGTATTTGAACTAAGTGTGTGTTCTCGAATGGTTTTAAAACTATGTGGCTTTTATTACCGCAAACCGGTATTGTAATAACTAAGTACTTCTATGTTATGTAACTTGTGAACTATTTGTGAACTCTGATGTAACGGATGGTGAATTATGTTAAGTTGCGTTCGATCTTGGCTTGTATGTTTTGTTGGTTTGAAATCCTTCGAGATTTCCGGACTACCGGGATTATATGGGCTCAAGTGTGGAATTAGTCACTTCGGTGATTGATTTATACTTGTGCTCTTATAATTTGGTCGGTTCTCATATAGCCGGCATCGAGCAAGATTTGACGTAATTCACCATTTGTCTATTTGAAAACAAAAGAATTTGTTTGCAAAACGGAATATTTTGGGTAAAACCCTAGGTTTCTACGTAGGATTTAAATCTGAAATTAAAATTTTTATCATGCCGGTGGTCATCCCTTATGCCCTATTAAGGATTATTAGGTGGCTTATATAAGTACTAACTTGGGGGTTTTTATTCTTGCATCGACGACCATGCCAAGGTGAGAAGTGTGATGACCGCAATACGCTGCCCTGTGGTCTAATGGTGGAGACAGCCTTCATATATGAAATAGCCATATATGTTGTAGATTAAATTTTTGCAGCTACGCCCAAGGTAAGGGGAGTTGTGAGAGCATGACTGTCCAACCGGCGGTCTAGGGAAGTGCTAGATTGTCATATTGGATTAATTGTATGTCAAAACCATGCAATTATGAAGGTATTTAATTGTGGGTAAACTGTCGGGTAGTTGTGATACCGGCTTTAATGTGTTGGGGACGCATTCGTGGAAAGTATTTAGTTTTTACTGCTTTCCAAGGATTTTGTTGTTTGTGCAATTTTTATATTGGGAACTGTTGGGCTGCAATGAATTCTTCCTCGCAGTACACTAACAAATAAGCAAACGTGTAGACCGGCTAGTTACGTATATTGAGAGAACGTATGTATGCCACCGTCTAGAACGCTAGAAAAATAAATTTATCCTAGGATGTGAGGACGTTGGAACGTTTCATGCATCATGATTAAATACATTGCTCACTCAATAAATTTTTTCCCTCCCTTAAAGTAATCGCTCTGTTATATGAGGAGGTTTCTTACCCTTGTAATCGAATATTGTTCCACGATGGCCTCCTCTTCGTCGATCCTCCCCTCAGCCGTGGCCACTTCCCGAGTACTTTGGCACTCCCACCCTCTTGTGGAGGGTGTTGAAGTTAGCGGGGCACACCAAGCCGCCTCGCTACTCCCCGGACCGAGGAGGAAGGGCAAGGCTATGAAGTGACGTTGAGAGTCAAGGAAAGGCCAAGCACTCCTCGATCCAGCCGTCCCACCATCACTAAGAGTGGTGTGACTTCGTGGGAGGCAGCCCAGCCGCAGCTTTTCACATGCTTCAAGATCCGGCCGACCATCCCGACCGGAGCTCAGGGGGACCTATTGGGAGTTTCCCGAGGAATGCCCAACTCATGGGACAGAATGGGAGCAAATTCCCACCCAAGCTTTGGTTCGCAATAGAGATGAGCGTGCAGCTAGCACTTGTGATGCGATGAGTGCTATGTTTGCCGTTATGAAGCTTTCAGCCAGACCAAAGAAGATGGCCTTCAGGAGCGAGTGAATGCAGCTCATGAGGAGATCACCAGCTTTTTACGCAGTAGGTAGAGAAAGGAACACTCAGCCTGATCACGGCTTTCCGTGCAAGGCGGGAGGCACCGGTCGAGGTACAAAGAGATTCATGCTCACCAAAGACCAGGTGGTACAGAAAGGGATGCCGCTATACGTGAGCGCGATGCAGTCATTCAGAGCGAGATACGCACTTGAGCGTATCATGGGGACTGTCAACCGCCGTGAGCGCCGCTTCCCGAATGAGATTAGAGACCTCCGTCGCCGAATGATGCTTTGGAGGAATACAACAACGCTCTTCACGAGGAGATCCACATGAGGCAAAATGAGATGCATCCTCTTCTTCCTCCCGAGCCACAAAGAGATCCGTGAGTTATAGCCGAGGATGAGGATGTGGAGATGGCCACATGATCCCGAGGAGCAGGTTCAGCCAGATGCAAAGACCACCCGAGGCGATGATGATGACTCGGGTCTCGACTCGAGGATGATGCTTAGACTAGCTCCTAGTTCTAATTAGCCCCTTAGGGATGCTTTTGATGGATGAATGTAATTCGCTTGTTATATCTTTTCCGAACATCCGTGATGTAATAGTAATTAGGCCGTGACTCTATTCGGACCTTGCTTTTGTTGACCTCGATGACTTGTTGAACAAGTGTTTCGCTCCCCCGGGTGTGAGCTAATTATATCTATCGCACTTTGTGTTAAGTTGATGCACGACTCGCTATCATTGTGCTATTATGTTGTTGATGTTGTGGAATGGAAATGAGTTATTGTGCCCCGCTTTTATTGTATGAATGTATTTCTCTCCAATGAATACAGTTCGGCATAATTTGATCATTATCTATGTTTTATCCAAACATCAACACCGATGCTCAATTGGATGTGTGATGCAGATGCCGCGCCATAACACCCGTGCGGGTAGTGCTGGGGGAGGTGCTGGTGCTGATCCACCACCACCGCCACCGCCTCCTACTCCAGCTGAGCTAATGGCTATGTTGGTCGGGGACAGCGGGCGTTGGCGATGTCGTTCGAGAATTAGCCAACCGTGATGGACATCGTGGGCGTCGGGATCATGATCAGGAGCAGTACAGTGATTTCAGGGATTTCTTGGGCACTAATCCACCTGTTTTCAAGGAAGTCAAGAGCCACCGGAAGTCGATGAGTGGCTAAATACTATAAGGCGTAAGTTCCGTATGCTGAATGTGCCCGACAATATGAAAATCGAGTATGCTTTTCGCACCACCGCAGTCCCTGCAGGATTTGGTGGGCTCATCATCGTACCACCTACCCTGAAAATGTTCCTATTTCTTGGGAGCGTTTCCAGGCTGACTTTCGTGGGCGCTACATTCCGCCAGGTCTTATGGCAATCAAACATACTGAGTTCATGAAGTTAACTCAAGGCAACAAAAGTGTGACTGGGTATCTGCAAAGAATTCAATAACTTGTCCCGGTATGCACCAGAATTTGTTGATACCGAAGCTAAGAAGATCGCTAGTTTCAAGCGGGGTCTTGGCCCTAAGTTGATGAAGACGATGAGTACCAAAGAAGTGCACCACTTTTAATGACTTTATCGATGATACTCTTACTCAAGAGAATAGCAATGCCGTGTATGCCGCTTCTAAGAGCCGTAAGAGAGCTTTTTGATGCCGGGTCATCTCAATCCAAGGCTCCAAAGGTTTCTAGGGCTCCTTATCGCCTCCCACCGCACCTCTTCGCTATCGCCCACCTCCGAAGAAGAATCAAAGCAAGACTGGTTATCGCAAGGGTTTTCACAGCTTGCTTTGCCTAAGGGCTCTTCCTCGTCCATCCCGCCTAATGTTCCACCAAGCCACATGCCGTGGCCGGAATTGTGGCAAATCGGGCATTGGTCCAAGAATTGTCCTTATCCCAAGAAGCGGGGGAATCGAAATGCACCCGCCCCGCATGTGCATTATACTATCGCTGTTGAGGAGATCCCTACCGGTGAGACAACCACAAATGGTAAGTTCTTAGTCAATCATCATCCCGCTATTGTGCTATTTGATTCTGTGCTTCTCATTCATTCATGAGTCCTATATTTGCATCCGAGCACAACATGGAGATAATTAACCTTGAAGAGGGTAAGTTCAATATAAGTGCAAGCCGGGCAATCCCGTGGCGACTAACCGAGATAGTAAGAGGTGTGCGTCTTGATATTGGTGGGCGAGTATATAGTGAAACATTCATCATTCTACCTAACCTAAAGATAGACGTGATCCTAGGGATGAAGTGGATGAGCAAAGAACGGTGTTCTTATTGATACATCCACTAGAGTGGTTATGTTACGAGATCCGGGCACAAGAGAAGCTTTTCTAGTGCCTCTTCCGGAGTTTGTGGATTCAAATCCGACGGCAAATTCTGTTTTGAGTGACAGTATTGCTACCATACCAGTGGTATGTGAGTTTTCGGATGTCTTCCCCGTAAGAGTTGCCCGGCCTACCACCCATGCGTGACGTTGAGTTTAAGATAGATTTAATCCCAGTGCCGCACCCATCTCTAGAAGACCTTACCGTATGCCCCCAAATGAGTTGGCTATAATGAAAGAAGAACTTAAGAAGTTGATGACACAAGGCTTGATCCGTCCCTAGTTCCTCTCCATGGGGGGCTGTCCGCTATCTTTGTTAAGAAGAAAGATCAATCCTTGCGTATGTGTGTAGATTATCGGCCTCTAAATGAAGTTACTATCAAAAATAAATATCCTTTGCCCCGGATTGATATCTTATTTGATCAACTCTCTCGAGCCAAAGTGTTTTCCAAGATTGATTTACGTTCGGGGTATCATCAGATTCGAATCCGTCCTAAAGATATTGAAAAGACGGCTTTCGCAAACTGTGTATGGGTTATATGAGTATCTTGTCATGTCTTTTGGTCCGACGAATGCTCCTACCCATTTCATGTACCTGATGAATTCGGTATTCATGCCGGAATTGGATAAGTTCGTTGTGGTATTCATTGATGATATCTTGGTTTATTCTCGAGAATAAGAAAGACCATGCTAAGCATTTAAGGGTGGTGTTGTCCAGATTAAGAGAACATCAACTTTATGCGAAATTCAGCAAGTGTGCGTTCTGGTTGAAGGAAGTTTCTTTGCTTGGTCATATTCTCTCAGAAAATGGGGTTTCTGTAGATCCTTCAAAAGTGCAACAAGTCTTAAATTGGGAGCCTCCAACCACAGCCTCTCTCAAGTTCGTAGTTTCCTTGGACTTGCGGGGTATTATCGCAGGTTTATTCCTGACTTCTCTAAAATCGCAAAGCCTATGACCAAGCTACTTCAAAAAGGCGAAGAGTTTGTTTGGACACCGGAATGTGAGTCCGCATTTCGCACTTTGCGAACTCTGTTGACTTCTGCTCCTGTCTTAGCTCAACCGAATATTGAGAAGCCCTTTGATGTTTATTATGATGCATCGGGCAATCGGTCTTGGTTGTGTGCTTATGCAGGAGGGGCGAAGTTATTGCTTATGCTTCTCGTCGCTTGCGAAAACACGGTTAACTATCCCACACATGATCTAGAGTTGGCGGCAAAGTGGTTCATGCATTGAAGATATGGAGACATTACTTTGTTGGGTAATGTGTGCCACATTTACACCGATCATAAAAGCCTGAAGTATATCTTTACGCAACCTGAGTTGAATATGCGTCAACGAAGGTGGCTTGAGTTGATCAAGGATTACAATTTGCAAGTGCATTACCATCCTGGAAAGGCAAATGTAGTTGCTGATGCGCTGAGTAGAAAGTCTCATTCTAGTTCTGCTATCCAAGGGGACTATCATTTAGCACATCTTATGCATCCAGTGGTACTCCACAATATCACTTTGAGCTCTACTCTTACTGATAAGATTATTGAGGCTCAAAAGACTGATGTGGGCATCTTTCATGTCAAGAAGAAAATGAAGTTGAAACCAGCCACGCGCTTTCGCGTGGATGAAAGGGGTGTCTTATGGTTTGATGATCGTCTAGTGGTACCCAAAGATAAAGACCTTAGGCAACAGATCTTAGCTGAAGCTCATTCTTCCAACTATTCCATCCATCCAGGTAGTAGCAAGATGTATGAAGATTTGAGACCTAGATTTTGGTGGACCAAAATGAAGCTAGAAATTGCTGACTTTGTTGCCCGATGTGATACCTGTTGTCGGGTTAAGGCAGTTCATCTTAAGCCTGCTGGTCCACTCCAACCTCTCTCTGTCCCTAGCTGGAAGTGGGAAGAAATCAGCATGGACTTTATCACTGGTTTGCCTACAACTCAAAAGGGTCATGACTCAATCTGGGTGATTGTGGATCGCCTGACTAAATCCGCACATTTCATTCCTGGCCAAGATTTCTATCAAGCCCTATCAGTGTGCTGATTTATACATGGCCCAAATTTATCGGCTCCACGGTGTACCCAAAACCATTATATCTGACTGTGGTCCGCAATTTGTGGCTCGTTTTTGGGAGCATATGCACAAAGCATTGGGCACCAACTTGCTTCGCAGTTCAGCTTATCACCCTCAAACCTCTGGTCAGACTGAAAGAGTCAATCAAATTCTGGAAGACTTGCTACGGTCTTGTGTTCTGTCTGCAGGAGGATCTTGGGAGAGCTGGTTACACTTAGCCGAGTTCTCATATAACAATAGTTATCAAGAAAGTATTAAGATGGCTCCTTTTGAAGCGTTGTATGGGAGAAGATGTCGAACACCTTCTCATTGGGTTGAGCCTGGTGAACGTTGGTATTATGGGCTAGAGTTAATCCAGGAAGCCGAGGAGAAAGTGAAGGTGATCCAACAACACATTAAGGCTGTCCAGTCTCGACAAAAGAATTACGCAGATAAGCGAAGGCGCCCTATCGAGTTCGAAGTTGGTGACTATGTATATCTCAAGGTGTCTCCCATGAAAGGTGTGCAACGTTTTGGTGTTAAAAGAAAGTTAGCCCCGAGGTATGTGGGTCCTTATCAAATCCTGGAGAAAAGGGGAAAGGTAGCATATAAAATTCAGTTACCCCTAGAGATGAGTGCTATCTTTAATGTTTTCCATGTTTCTCAACTCAAGAAATGCCTTCGGGTGCCTGAAGAAAGAATAGAAACCCAAGATGTAGAGTTGAAATCAGATTTAACATATGAAGCACGACCAGTGAAGGTTCTTGATACTAAAGAGAGAATTACACGAAATCGAGTGATCCGGTTTCATAAGGTCACTTGGAACAATGAGAGTGATTGGGATGCTACTTGGGAAAGAGAAGATTACCTAAGAGAGGTGTATCCTGCATTTGCAGCGCAATGGTACGTTTACCTAATCTCGGGACGAGATTCCTTTAAGGGGGGAGGGCTGTAACACCTCTGGTGTTTGGTCTACTAAATCACCTGCATAATCTGATCATAAGCATCATCATCATTTCATACATGCATGTGTGTGATAAGTCCTTATGCCATTCTTATGTGAATGCTTATGAAAAGTGCTTGTGATGCTTGCTTTGCTTGCTTGATACTAAGTCATGACATGTAATGTTGTTAAAAGTGTCCTACAGTAGCCTAACTATGCTTAGGATACTAATTGGAACAAGGTTCATGTAGATCATTTTGCTAAATAAGGGCTCTAATTGATTGTTGACCAAAGTCCCCTCCCAAACCTCTTTTCGTTGACTGTTTCAAAGCTGCAAGTTAAAAGCTTTGCATGGCTGAGAGCCCTAAATAAAAGTTGTAGATAATTTGATATAGAACAAACTTTGTTTAAGGCTCAGGTCATGAAGATGTGCACAAGGTGCTCAAAAACCCACATTTCTGTCGAATTCAGTGCTGAATTGAGCTTCTGAAAATGGCTAAGTCCTGAACTGCGTTTCAGTTTGTTTTTAGGGTGTTTCTCGGCCTTGTAGTTTGCAAACCAAGCCGAACTAGTGCAAAATCCTGTAAGCAAAGTTGGAGAACAGCTATAGGGCTACAACTTTTACTAATATAGTTTTGGCTAAAATTGCTCGGTTTAAGAGTTAATGTGGTGTTTAGGGGCGGGTTCAGTCAGCCGTCGCTGACTGAATCGGGCGCCTGCCCGTCCCAAACGGACGGCAGAGGCCGACCGGGCGTCAGCGTTTAGACGCCACTTGGCGTCCGTGACGTCGCCGGCGACCCCACCGGTCATCAGGCCACGGCTGCCAGCAAGCCGGGCGACGCCCTCCACTTCCTCCTCCCTCGTCCATTCTCTCCCCTCCCGTTCGGCGGAGAAAGGCGGAGAAGAAGGCGGCGCTTAGCGCCGCCGCCCGTTCACCGCCGTTTTTCGCCCCGTAACCACCGCCCAAAAATCCACCCAGAGCACCGCCACCATGTTCTCCATCACCTGAGCCTGCTAGCGCATCCATCCGATCTCGGGTGAGGGGCGCATTGCCCGTTCCGCCGCCCGTCGCCATCGCCGGGGCGCCCGCCCGAGCTTCAAGCTCGCCCGGCCCGGCACTACCCCGACCACCATCCCTCTGTCCCTAGCGTGAGCACCAGGGTCACCTTGAATCGTAGATCGTGTCTAGGGAGTTGGTTGGGTCAATTGGGTCACGGCGCCGCCGGAATCGACGCGCACCGCCACCATGCTCTCGGCGCCACCGTCGCCGTGCACGCCCCGAAAGCAACCGCCCGCTGCAATCCTAGCCTCCTCCGCCCTTGATTGCTTCGCCTAGGTGCTGCTGTGCCTGTCTTGGCGCGCTCAATTGGGCCAGCTCTTGTCGGAAACGGCGACACGCCGCAGCGCGCTTGCCGCCCGCCGTCCGGCGTGCCTCGCCGTGGTAGCCGACGCCGCAATAGCTCGCGTTTCTTAGCTCGTCGGGTGCGTCTAGTCTAGGGCATCACGCCGGGTGTGGACCTCGCCGCCGGCGACCTCACCGCCAACGAGCTTTTCGCGGTCAAAATCGCCGCCGCCGCCTCTCTGTCTCGGTCTCACTGACGGGTGGGTCCGTTGACTCGTGGGCCCCACCTGCCAGTCGGATTAGGGTTAGGTTTTATTTTATTCTTTTCCAGAAAATGCTTGTAACTTGTTTAATTCATAACTCGAGCAAATGAAGTCCAAATTGAGTGGTTCCAATTTTGCTGGGTTCCTGGAGATGTCTAGTTTTTATTAAAAATATGAAACATGGTATGTTCTACAGTAAATTTTGTTTGGTATATTTATTTTGTTCTAGGCCTTGGAAAAGGGTTTAATGCATAACTAATAATTAATAGGTGATAAAAATGTGAAACCAATGGGGGTAGTTTTGTTTTGACCTGCTCTGTGTAGGAAAAATATTGGTTGGCATGTACCCCTGTTTTGCAGAGCAGTTTGCTAAATAAGTTGTTTTTAGGCATTGTTTGGTAATATATTTACCCTGTTTGTTATATGCATGTTTATGAGGTGAAATCTGGAACATTGTATCTTGGTGCTATGTTAATGATAAGAAAAATTATAAATCTGTTGTTTGATACTTTTCATGTGGATTTATGAATTATCTTCCTTTAAGCTTGTGGGACTTGTTCTTTTGGTACAGGAAGTTGTACTTAGTATTTTACTGTGAAATTTGAACTGTGGTCTATATGAGCTATGAGTAGTCCACTGTAATTTTTACGGATTTTTCTGGGTAGTTTTTCTATGTGCTCATTTGTGCTCCTAAATAATGAAATAAATTGAAAAGGGTGTTTTAATTAATGTTTTAGAATGACTTGTTAGGTTTTCTGTGAATCATTAGTCATGTTCTAACTTTTGGTCAGGTTGGTTGAGCTTGAATTGCAAGTTTGAACATAAGTAAATAATTGATTCTTCATTTTGAGCTGTTCTGGACGGCTGGTAGTACTTTTGCTTTTGCATAGCTTAGATTTGGTTTTCTGACTTTATGGTCTATAGCAAAGTGGTAGATAATTTCATTATCTAGTTGCTGTTAAAGTTTGAGAGCATTTGGGGAGTAGTTTAAGAGTTATGGTGTCATCTTGTGAGATTCCAGAAAAGGGTTCCTCTCTGGAATTTCTGGACAGATCTGGGGAAGCTGATTGTTTGGCATTTTTGGATTGTGAATCTCTCTGTAATGTCTAAATAAGAGTTGTAGACAATTTCATGAGCTTTCCGTAATGTCCTCATACATGTCAGTTGGATTTATAGAACTCCGGTTACAGTCACTTCTTTCAGGGCTGCTCTCTGAAGGACAGAAATCCTGAAATGTGCTTGCTTTGAATACTTGCCCTTGTGTGTGGGTGACTTATATCTTGTAGATGCTTTGCTAATTTATACACGTGATTAGGTGCAGGTTGTATGTCCTTAACTGATGATGAAAAGTTATACCTTGACTTGCTTGGTGAGTGTTCAATCTTGCTTAGAGAGGAGATATGCACCTACTCTGTAACTTAAAGTGATTTGAATAGAGTCATCACCTCAGCTGGAGGTTTAGTGTTGTTGCTGTTATTCACTCTCTTACATGATCATCTTGTGCATTCATTATTCTCATTTATGCATTGCATTCAATAGGTTCGCCGAAGGGGGTAACGGTCTTGGAGTTCGGGGACCTGCAGCCGGAGCACCAGGAGGAGGAGGAGGGGGTAGTAGCCGGGCGAAAAGCAACTCCGTCGGAGAAGAAGAACTAACTGAGTGCCCGAATCACGAGCCTGCCTGCTACTTTTGTGAAAGGCAAGCCCCCCGGAGCATATTAAGTTCTCAAGTTTTATAAAATGCACTTGAGTACTTTATGTTGTTTATTGCATTAAGTTTAGGAGTTGGTTGAAGATGTTGTTGCATTTATCCTATCCTTGTCCAGTATATATTTTATATCCTGAATCCTATGTCTAGGTTAGGAGCGATGCAAATGCTTAGCCCTGCTTAGACCGGTAGAAGTCGGGTGATTTCCTGTCATCCGCGAGTTATAGGTGGTTACTCTCTGGTCACGGTTGGCTATATGTGCTATCGTGGAACATGAACCATGTGTTAAATTTGAAAAGGAAGGCCGGGCAGGGACAGTGGACCCTGTCTGTGCCGGTTAAGGACTGGAAGCGTCGTCCGTTCTTGGTCATGTTGAACGCAGCCCCTCACATAGCTGGCCAGACCCGAGCGTCTGACCGCGAAACTCGTTAGTTCAACTCAAGCCGGGAACGCGGGCGGCGGTTGGGCAATTCGCGGGATAGCGGCATACTAGACCAAGGGCAAGCATGTCTAACTGTCCTGGCGTCGTCCTTGGGTTTGCATGACTTGAACATCCTGGCTATCCGACTTTCCGGTCTTGCCGACGTGATAACCGGGCCCGAGCCTGAGTTGTACGAAGAGTAACCTAAGGCGACTCTGATCCAGTCTGTCTGGGTGTGTGTTGGGAATACCCCCTGAGCTCAGTTGGAATCGATTCGAATCGCCGTCTCTCCCGGATAGTGAGAACTTGACTATTGCCTCCGGCTTCGTGGATTTCACTAAATAATTATGGTTCAAAGGTTGATATTGATATTCATGAAAGCTGTACCAAAAATGGATATGTTTATTAATGTTTGTTATAATAAGTGTTTGTTTAGTACAGGACACACTTAGATGGGAGGTAAAATGAATTAAGCTGCTGCTAGTGTATTTAATTACTCATTAAATATTGCTTATGCTTTTATGCAAAATGTGTCAAGCTAGCTCCACTTATATTTCAGCCTTGCATAATCCTTGGTGTCATTTTATTTCTAGTTTATGACGGGTAAGTCTAGCTGAGTACATCCTCGTACTCAGGGTTTATTCCCTCTTGTTGCAGATGATATGCTTTATACAGGCTACTGCTTGGTATGTCTTCACCCTGCAGGGGATGAGGACTAGATCTCGGGCAAAGATCGTTTCCTTTATCTTACCATATGCTTTTTGTGGGATGACTATGGAACTGGCATGTATTTGAACTAAGTGTGTGTTCTCGAATGGTTTTAAAACTATGTGGCTTTTATTACTGCAAACTGGTATTGTAATAACTAAGTACTTCTATGTTATGTAACTTGTGAACTATTTGTGAACTCTGATGTAACGGATGGTGAATTATGTTAAGTTGCGTTCGATCTTGGCTTGTATGTTTTGTTGGTTTGAAATCCTTCGAGATTTCCGGACTACCGGGATTATATGGGCTCAAGTGTGGAATTAGTCACTTCGGTGATTGATTTATACTTGTGCTCTTATAATTTGGTCGGTTCTGTTACAGCATGCACATGGGCTTGTCCAACGCGCGCGTAGGCCTAAGTCACGACCGGCATGGAAAAGGGCGCGCTTTACCTTTTTTGGCAGTGAAACATACCCCTTTCCGTTTTTGGACTGTGCAGGCGGAGGTGCTATTTCCTGTGCGCGCACGCCCTAGTACGGTCCATATAATTATTTTGAAAATAATAATTCAGTTGTCCTATAAAATATAATAGAATAGATTCTGATTACAGTGTCTGAGAAGAAGTATGTACAATTTTTTTTCATTATAAAAAACAAAAGATGGGTGACAACGCCACACGTTCCCATATTTTTTTGAATCATTAGGTAAATTATTGACATAAATTCCATATATACTTAAAAATTCTGAAAGTAGAAGAGAATGAAGCTCTAAGCCACAACGATGAGAACAAAACATGTTAATTGACACCTATATTTTCTGAGCATTGACCTTTCAGTTATACTCAGCTTTGAGTTCAATGTTATACTCAGCCCATGTTCCGCTCAGTGCTTCAGAAAATTGAATGGATGCCCAAATCTGTCGTAGACTTTTAGAAATTAGGATTTAGGCCTAATACTTTTGAAGTGGCACACAACACACAATTACGGGTTACAGTTAAGAGACTCTAATATGGAAAAGTTTATGGTTGTAACTTGTAAGCATAAACCGAATGTGGGCAACGTTTATGAAAACACAATAGCTATAGCTTTACTAAGCACGATGGCTGACCAAAACAATAAAATCTTAGCAACTGAAGTACTGAAATAAAAATAATAAAAAAACCCCTACTCCTACTTACCTACTCCCTCCATCTTAAAATAACCTACTTTCTTTGATTTTTAAAGACTATGTTTGACCATTTATCTTATTTAAAAGTTTTATATAAATATCATGTATCTTGTTATGATTTATTTTATCATTAAAGATATTTTAATAATAATTTATTTATTTTATAATTTATATAAAATTTTTAAATAAGATGAATGGTCAAACAGTTTTAAAAGTCAAAGAAAGAGGGTTATTATGAGACGGAGGGAGTACGTTGCTGCCTGTTTGTGCTTGCAGGCAGACTGCGCCTCTGATGCCGCCGCTGGCGTGCTTGCTGCAGCTGGCTTTGCCTGGTGCCTGCTGCTTGCACGGGAGACTAGGGATCCGGCTGCGGCCAAGCCTGCGCCTGCCCGCAGCCAGCTGGAGCCGGCCTACGTGCGTCGCACTGCCCTGCAGGCGCAGGGCCTGGTTACTGCTCCCACCTCCTGGCTCGACCGGTGTCCACTGCTCGCCACCACCGCCGCGGCACGGTGCTGCTGGCCCGCCACCGGCCACGGGCCACGATCATCATTGCCGATTCAGCGATGGAACAGACAAAAAGAGAAGGGAAGGAAAGGCCGGTTTGCTCCTATCTAGACCCTTCATCTAAACACGGCCCAAAATCGAGAAAAGAACGTGTTTTATGTGAGATGTAACTGTACTGAACATGTAGAATTAGTTTGAAAGAGGCCAGATCTAATTATTAGGGATAGAATAGTTTTGGATTGGAATTATAGGATTTCTATTCATGTTATTCAGGATTGATAGATCTATTTGTATATTAAAAACAGAAAAAACTAAACGGAACCGAATCTATCTCTTATTAGTTGAACGAAAAAAAAGTGGACGAAAGAAGAGGTGTACCAAAAAAAATAGGCTAAAAGTTTTGTCTCTTTATTATTAGACTAGGAAATATGCCCGT
Organism: Chrysopogon serrulatus; assembly: GCA_015844335.1. Classification (NCBI taxonomy): domain Eukaryota; kingdom Viridiplantae; phylum Streptophyta; class Magnoliopsida; order Poales; family Poaceae; genus Chrysopogon; species Chrysopogon serrulatus. The sequence goes on along the minus strand of JADLZL010003185.1, from coordinate 19,229 downwards.
GTGTTGCAACGGGAGAAAAATAAGTATTAAAATTAAATAAAATGAATAAGATATAGAAGTGATTTACCACCATAAAAAAAGTGTTTTCCTTTGAATAGTTTGCTTCATAAACAAAGGATCACATGAAATTTGCGATGCATGCTTAAGGTTTATGCAGATCATCTGGATTGATCCTCGGTAGACGAGCGGCGGAGTACTTCCACCTTTGCATACATCGGCTTTGTTATAGTTTTGTTTCCTTGAGAGATATGTGTTCTATTTCTTTGAGAGAGATATGATTATTTTGGCTCTAAATACATATAATAAAATATAAATTATTTGATTAAAAGTCATTGTCAAATTAGAATTTCTTAGTATATTATACATGTGTGTTGCAACGGAAGACAAAAAAAAAGATTATCAAACGATTTGACACATCAGTTGCTGCAGAGCTATAGTGGCTACAACAGCTTAATTTTTACAAGTTCTACTTTTGATGTTGTTAGTGGTCTGCACCAGCCACAAATGAACGGGCTCGTTAATCAGTAAAATATTTAATAGTTTTAAATTAGATGACAAACGACTTAAGATTCAGTTTATAGTTTGATTAGTTAGGCCATCGACATAACATATGATATGGTATTTTTTATTTTTTATTTTATATAAGAGAAAATAGAATTACAATTCATAAAAGACAAAAATAAAATCACTAAAACGGAGGCATATGGGACAGCAGCACTTTTGGAGGTGCGGAGTATGGATTCCTAGAGAGAAAAAAAAAACGGGAAAGAAAAGAAGATGGAAACAAAAAGATTATGGACGGAACATGGACTATCGGCTGGACAAAAATTTAATTTGTTGGCAGAAATTTCTTTTTTATTATTAGGTAAAAAATAATAATATATAGATATGAATTAGATTCCTATTTCAACTTACTCAACATTGGAGAGATCTATTTGGATTATGACTCTAGCTATCCAAGTCACTTTAGGAATCTGTGTCCAAGCTACGGGTTATTATATGAGTAAAATGCATGAATAGTCCATTAACTTGTAACGCTGTGTCGATTTGGTCCATCAGGTTTGAAAATGCATTTTTGGGTCCATAATCTTGATTTGTGGTGCATCAATAGTCCAGATGACGTCATCAAAGTTTGAAAATGCATTTTTAGGTCCATAACCTTGATTTGTGGTGCATCAATAGTCCGGATGACGTCATCAAAGTTTTTTATCGCTCGTGAAGTCACGCCGTGGCAGGCGAGGCGGCGAGGAGCTCATGGGCGGTGCACGTGATGCTGTTGGGGACGCAATATATTCGCAAAAAGGCCGGATAGGTCCTCCTCTCTCGCTCGCTCTCCTCTGTCTCTCTCTCGAACGTCCTCGCGTGCAGTCCGGCGAGGCGCTGGCCGTAAGCGCTGGCCGTCAGCGCCGTGGCACCGCTGCACCGCCTCTGGCAGCCAGCGACACCGCCGGGCGGCAGGGGCCACGTCCCGGCAGCGGCTTCCGACCCCCGTGCGATCATCGCGCGGTCTAGCCCCAGCGACTTCGGCTGGGCACCGGAGCCGAAGCTCAACACGCGGCTGCAGCTGGGCCCGACTCATCGTCGGGCGGTGCTCTCCATCTCGCCATCGCAGTCGTCGTCTCTGTCGCCCGGCACCCAGCACCATCAGCGGCGGAGGGCGGAAAGGCCGGCGGCGGCGCCAAGGGGGAGCTTCTGCCCAGCGGTGCGTCTTGTGGCGCCGAAGATCATGGTGGTGGTGGGCCGGAGGCGAACCACAATGCGGCGGCGTTCCTGGGCGGTTCGAGGAGGCGCTCAACTACTACGTTCTTGCTGTTCGATCGCTGGAGCGTCGTCGGCCGCAGCGAACCGGGATGAAGGCGCGAGCGGTTGGCGCGATGGGCGAGGAGGATGGAGGCTGCCGGGATGGAGCGCGTCGGGCTCGGCTGCACGTGGGGATGATGGAGGCGCGGAAAGCTGTTGCAGAGTTGCGGGTGGGGCGGCCGCCCGGGGCGGGGACTACGCGTACCAGGTGGCCCACGACTCCCGCCGGCGCGGGGACTACTGCGTACCGGATGGCCCACGACGCCCATGGCGAGGCCTTCTTCTTCCTGCGGCACCGCAAGCCGCTCTACTCCGTCTTGGCGTGGAAAGCCGGGCGGGCGTGCGGCTCACCTAGCTAAGCTAAGCTAGCTGATGATCACAGGTGCTGCACTGCATGCATGAACGCACGTGTCTACTACTCTACTGCATGATTCAGGGGTTTTTTTTTTTTTTGCTAAAAGACCGCCTCCAAGCGCAGGCACATGTGCCACGCGATTTGTCTGGGCCACCTCGGCTGCCACGGCGCGACTTCTGAGCGACAAAAAACTTTGATGATGTCATCTGGACTATTGATGCACCACAAATCAAGGTTATGGACCCAAAAATGCATTTTCAAACTTTGATGACGTCATCTGGCTTGTTGATGCACCACAAATCAAGGTTATGGACCCAAAAATGCATTTTCAAACCTGATGGACCAAATCGACACAAATTATAAGTTAATGGACTATTCATGCATTTTACTCTTATTATATATATAAGTTTGGACAAAAGAAATTCTCATCTATCCCGTAGTTAGAGGGAGACGTACCAAAAAAATGGATGGACAAAAAAAAAAAAGCTGAAATTTTGCCTCTTTATTATTATATATATATATATAGATATAGATATAGATATAGATATATAAAGAGATATAGATATATATAGAAAAAATTGAAATTGAATTAATCTACCATATACACTTATTCTTATATACGATTTACTTGTCTCTCAATTAGCCACATCGACGTCAATTCCTTGTCGTTCGATTACCGATCCATGGCCGCATCACACTTCTCCCTTGTGCTTCTAGACTTCCCCAGACTCCGCCTAGGCCCCGTGACAGCTGCAAACACCACCCACGCCGCCGCTTGCTGCCGGCGTCCCCCACCCGCCACAGCCCCATCGTCCGCCTCCCTCTCTGATCCCTCTCTAAGCTGCACCAGTTGCTGCGCCCGCCGACGCCAACCTGTCCTGGCCCCAACCGAACCCTCCCCGCCGCGGTGTCGGTAGCCACCATGGCTAGGGCCGGCTTTCGTCCAACCTCCATGCATGGCCACCGACTTCTTTGGCCGAAGCTGCTCCTCAGCTTTGCCTTCATCCAGCTCGACGTTACGCGCGCCAACAACCACGGCCCCCCTCCGCTACCACCTCGGCAACGCACGCTGCTCAGAGTCGCCGCTGCACCAGCCATCTAGGGTAGCTGGAGGTCTACATCATCGACGCCCACCATGTGTTCGCTGGAATAACCTCAAGGTACCAATGGCTACAAGTTCTGCTTTCTTGATTATTTTTCAGTTTAGATTTCAGACGGAGCTCACTGTTTCCTTGCATTCCAATCCGATCTACAGTGACTGCTTCGGTTATTAGGTATACTAGAGTGGAACCCCGCGCAGGGGAGACAAAACAATGGATGGGTAGAGGAGGGCAAAAAACCCTCGGAAGTGAACAGTAAAGGGATAATGGGTGGCAAGGAAGTACTAATTAGGAGTATTAAATATAGACTAATTATAAAACTAATTACACCGATTGAGGCTATTTTGCGAGACGAATCCGAGCCTAAGACAGTGTTTGGTTGCCCGTACCAAATTGTGGATGAATCGGAGCATCCTGTATGACTCGATGGGGCCCACCTATCCTAGTGTTTGGTTGCTGAACTACATACTCCCTCTGTTCCTATTTAATCGTCGCCGTGGGATGCGTGCCACAAATTTGACTTGATTTGTAGAAAATACGTGTAATATTTATATCTTCATATAATTTTATTAAAAAACTAGATCCAAAGATCTTTCGATGATACTAAATATGATACTAATCGATGATATTTATTATTTATTAAAATTGCCGGTATTTCTTTCTCGGGAAGCGGCGGCGCTAGTTATTTAGGGACGGAGGGAGTAGATCCATCCAGATTCTCGAAAGATGTTGTATAATCTAGTGCGCCTAGAAACACCGAACGGCAACGTCCAAACGGGCTCACATCTCACCTCCCTTCCTTCCCTCCTCGGTGATGCTATAGTTGCTAATGATAGATTAATTAGCCTTAATAAATTCGTCTCACAAATTACCCTCCAGCTATGTAATTAGTTTTGTAACTATCTCATACTTAGTTCTTATAATAAGCATCAAATATACAATGTGACACGGACAAATGCCCTAAGCTGAGAACTTTATTTTGCTCTTCATAAACTAATTTGTTGGTGCTATAACATCTCCAATAATTGGTAAATGAACTCCCTAAATCTATTTTTAGAAAAAACATCACTAATCGAATCTCTGAACACAACCTCTATGACCACCGTCTGAAGGGGTCAAGATACACATCCCCACTCTAGCCACCACTCGGCTTGGGCTAACATAGCTAGGAGAAAAATAGGATTTTAACTGACCTAATTCAATTTCTCTTAGATGTCATGATTACTTCACACGGGATAAATAAACTTTGTGACTTGAGCTTGGTTATCTCTCAAACTCAATTTTATTGATGCAGTTTACTTTGAGAGCTTACAATGCTACATATTATTGTCCTCGGACACAAGCCCTCACTTACAATGTGACGCGTTTTTCTACGTGGCTGAAACACATTTCCTTGATTTGAGGGGAGGTGGCTGAGGATGCCTAAAAGGGTGGAGAGTTAGTGAGAGGGCATTTCATCGGGGCTGTTGCATTTGGTGTTGTGCTGCTGCTCTTTGTTCCTGGTGGCTTTTTTATGTTCTATCGGTGTTGCTTCATACAGATGAAGGTTTTGTTGTTTATGATGGTGAGTGCGCTTCAAACAAATGGCAATGGCTATCGACGGTGCGGCTGGTGCTAGGGGCTTCGAGAGGTCGTGGCCTTCAACTTTGGACCTAGTCGGGTGACAAATGCGGACTTGGATCTGTGGGCTAACTTGAAGTGGTTCTTGAAGCCGATAGAGGGGTTTTGTCCTCTTGTGTCATGCCCTGTGTGTGACCTCGTGTGGTGGAGTGGCTGGTAGTGTCGTGTCCATTGGGCGGCGTTGGAGGGACCCCGAGCCATGAGCACTTGGGACATATGCTTTTGTCTTGGGCCTTGACTGGTGCTCGAGACCAGGAGCCAAGGACCAGGTTCAGATCCTGTCGATTGAGGCTTGTGAGTCGGTCGAGTCCCCGAGCCTCGAGAAGATGTGGCGGGCGCGCTCGAGCTTGGACCTGTCTTTAGCCAGAAGGTGCATGCGAGCGGACTTGAGGGATCCCTAGAGCCCTCGGGCGATCCTGCAGGAGAGATCGGTCGGGGGTTTCTCCATCGAATCTTGTATCCCAAGACTTAACATGCCCATATATTTGGATCTTGTCACTTACCTACTCCTTATTTAAAAAACTAAGCAAGTTCAGATTCTGACTGCAATACTCTGGCCAAAAATCTTCTTTGACTGGCTGTTAAAGTTCTATTTACTTCCTTATTTATACAAGCCGATGAAGTTGAATCAGTTCTGGCCAATGCAAGGCAGATTCATAATAACCAGTTTCTTCAGAAGTCACGTATCCTTCCAGTTGTGTGATGCTTAATTCATAACTAGCTTCAAACCAATGAGCAAACATTGCAGGTCCATATGAGATATGACATCTGATTTCCCATATCGAAAACGTCTCTTATATTATATAAACAAGAGATGCCACACAGACCAATAGTATGAAGTGAAAGGAGTAAGCAATATGAAATGGAAAGAGTATTAATGGTGCGCTCACCATGCGAGCAATAGAATATCAAATTTAGTATTTTAGTAGTCAGCCCATTATGTATATCGAGTAATAAAATATAAAATAGAGGCAGAAATTAAGGAAGTATTAATTTAGTAGTCGTCTAACCATATGGAGCAATAGTAGAAAATAAAACAGAGGGTTTAAGTGGAGGGAGTATTTAATAGTCCGCTCATCGTATTGAGCAATAGTTAAATTGCTGCTAATCGATAAACATATTGCTATGAGGCATCAAATGAATGATAGCCAAATATATCTCCTGAACCACAAGAAGAGTGACACCAAGAACCAATTAATCTTCACATTTGCTTCATCCGTCCACCTCCATTTAAGCACGACCAAAGAAGCATCACATCCAAACCAAAGCAATCGAGTAGCTGCATGGTTAGAAACAAGGCTTCTCATCAGATGGCACTTCTCAAAATCAAGGACGCAATGCATCATTTTGTGGTGGCCACCATGATCATGGCGTTTGCGCTTTCACCCTACTTCGTTCATGGAGGCAGTAATGGCGAATCATGTGGAGGTACTTTAACTACTTTGTTCTTATATCGTTTTAGATTAGATGCTGACATGATTCGGCTTTTTGATCGTCGCTCTCTCATTTTGCAGTTGAGTGCCATCAGCTAACAGGATGCACTCATGACAGGTGCCTGGTTTTTTGTGCCTTGTTGGGGCTTACTAAATTTACAGTAGCCTGTGGCGAAATCTCCGGCAATGAATCATGTTGCTGCACATTCAATTGTAGATCAGTTCCTCCGCTTTGACGAGGTTGAAGCCACAAACTTCCTTTGTATTATCTTAAAAATAAACAAAGGACGATATTGATGTGATGATCCTTCAACTGCATGTGGACCGATTAATCAAAACAATGTGAAAAATAAATCTAATACATTTATATCTTGTCCATTTTATCTAGACAACAAATCAATTGGAACTTGATGTTACCAAGATGCTCCTTTTGAGCTTGTTTATGGTCAAAAGTCATTTTGAAAGATATGATTAACTATTTATTTTTATTTATTGGCATTTCTTAGTGTCATCAATGCCAAAAAATGCTTGATATTGATTAACTTGTCTTTAGCAACTAGTCATTACCTCCTACCTATACTCCTAAGCATTAAACTAGGTTGTCATCCTCAATTATATATGTAGAAATAATTAATGGTACTAATAATTAATCTATCATCTTATGTGACCAGGCAGAAATAATAATGATGAATATATAAAGAATGATTCTGCAAGCGGACAGATAATTATATCATTGTAGCATTTTACCTAGAGTATTACCAGGATATCAATTTATATTTATACCACTGGGAAAAGTATAGTTAAACATGATATCTATAGTATTGATAATACTTATATGCAATGAATGAGAGATTTAACCAATGCCATACACCCTACTCATAATAGGGATAACTCACATGATAAAGATATATAAATGATAAGTACTGATCAATCATAAATAATAATGAATCCACTCAGAGCACTCTAGTCATTACCATAACATTGTCTAACCTAAATATTAGAGAAATAACTCCTAAGTATTTAACTACATGTTAAAGCTACATCATCTAGGGCAAGTACATCTAGCAATCATTGTAAAGTAATATTACTATGATTCCTAACCACAACGGAGCCATGCACAGGAAAAGTCGAGTTCAGAAACCTCCGATATACAAATATATTCTTAACCTGCCAATCCCACTCTACTAAACCACTGCAGGGGAGGCTTACAAAGGACTCAATGAATCTATCACATCCATAATCTACCTCATGACCCGGCGCAATTAGGGGCATCCTTAGATATGCAAAACATCTAAGCACCACACATTCATATTGCACATCATACACCATAAATACTAATGGATGAATGCTATATGAACATGTGCACGAACACAATAGCAACCTAACTATGCTAGATATATCAAAGTAGACAATGAACATTATAATCAAACTAAGATGAAGAACAATATTGCTAGTAATAATCATACAAAGATATTATAATCAGAGAGGAGAGCTTAAGAACTATACCGAACTCCTTGCTCTTGACAACTTTGGAAATCTAAGATCGGTTGACTATTGGTGTTTTTTAACGTCACGGTTAGTTTTACATTCTTAGCAATAGTGCCAGAAATGCTTGTTGGCATTTTTAGCATTATTACCAGGATTGCATCCCTAGCAATGAAATCAAGAAACATCTCAATGGTAGTTTTTAGTATTTACAGAACAAGTCCACAAGCGCACGGAATTACTATTGTTGCATTTCACCCGGAAGTATTTTTAGGGTATCGTATTTTCCCAAGGGAAGGCATAGGCATAAAAGACTCTATTAGGTACATGAGCAAGATAACATGTTATACAGTATACCAAAGTTCGTAGCAGGGATAAACCATGATAGATATTTGGATAGTGAGACACATAGAAGCCAATCTCAGGAATAAAGAAATAGAGAACAAAGAAAGAATAACCTAAACTGGAGCAGGCATCCTAGTGTACACAAGAGCAGAGTGGTAAAGATAAAGATGGATCACTATGGCCTCACGGTCTAAGGGTAGACAAACAATACTTTTACTTGCTTACTTCGGGCAACGCCCTACACCTAGTCTGCCAGGCAATACCGGCATATAGCTCTACACCATACCCTGGACATGGGGATTACAAGGGACGGACAAGGCTATCACCACCTGCTGCCTACCACCTGAACCGTTGGATATGAGGGAAACGAAGGTAGCCTCTAACTTAGACACCACGTCTGTGCTATCGACTACTAGTCTAGTGTCGTACATGGCCATCCATCTTTATTAGGGACCCTCTACTAGAGCATCTGCCATGGGGATAGACAATGAACCCGCAAAAAAGTTTAGGTAAAGCTCATCTAAATAGTATTCATAGAAAACCATAGCAACCATGAACACCTACTTGGTCAAGATCCCGTTAAGGTACCAAGAACGTGCTCATCAAGAGACAAGCGGGGGAAGAATAAAAAGATGGTTCTTCCCTAACTCTTTCCTCACACCTCTCCCTACTTTACTTTAACTAGCTAACTAGGGTATGAACCTTAGAACATGGTGTTCTTATCTCTATGGACAAGATAGATCTTAGCCTTATGCATGGTATGAATGAAAGAGCAAAGATCATATGCTAAACTAGTAACATAAGAACCTAGCTCTAGAACATGATCATAACCATATTGAGAAAATAAGAACAAGAACATAATGAAAAACATGATAAGAGTCAAAACTGAGAAACTATATTGATCATACTAAATCTCCAAGTGCCCTTGCTCTCCAATTACAAGGCTTGGCCTAGCTCCACTACCAATTCTATCTAAAAGAATAACTAAGAGTAAAGAGTGGAGAGGGAGAATGGCTCCAAGGTGTGGTGTGTCCCTTGGAGGGGGAGAAGGCCTTCCTTTATAGGCTAGGAGGGGTGGAAACCACTTCTAGGTAGCCAATATGGTACAAAACTTTGTTTGCAACAATTACAAATATATATTTTAGGGAAATTACAAATATATATGTAGAGCCAAATCTCATCTTGGGCTTCTTCCTCACATCTGGCCTGCTGTGCAGCGCCCTAGGCCTGTTTGGTCTGGCATGGAGGCAGCCTGGCCTAGCCTGGGCCAGCCTGCCCCTCGCAGGCCTACATGGCACTGGCCCGGGCCGGCCTGCCCCTATGCGTGCCCCCACCGGGCGGGCTGGCCTGATGGCCTAGCGGCTAGGCCGGCCCGGCACTGGGTGACCCACTGGGGGCCGACACGCCCGACACCCCGTCTCCTCAACCCGGTGACGCCGAATCCAAGATGAGAGATGACAGACACGCCTGAACCTCCTCTCTACTTTCCCTCACTCACTCCCTATGCTAAACTAGCTATCTAGGGCCTAGGCCCCTATGAAGTGGAGCTCTTGTTTGGTGCTCTTGCCCTCTCTTGGTTGTTTGCTTCATTCATATGAGGAGGGGGGAGGCCTTCTTTTATAAGTGAGGTGGAGGGGCTCTTTGCAAGATTCCACCCAAACCAACTTTTTTAGATACATTGAACCTAGACCCCCCTATGAATCGACATTGGAGAAGCGATAAAAATCCACTGACCAAAGCTTAGGCCGAACGGGGCCGCTGGTGGTGCGACCACACCCTAGTGCAGGCGCACCCTAATGGGCTCCAATTAGGTCCCGAAAAGTCCTGGATCACTGAAAATGGAGTCCGGATGCATCCTGGGCGTCCAATTTACCGAGGACTGCTCCTGCAGCCTAGACTGGATTTGAGATTTGTTCAGGCTTTCACTTCTTGGGCTCATGTTTAGTGTTTGTATCAATGTTTGGGACCCAGGTATTCTAGTGACTGGGCCACTCATTCTTTGAGCCTTTTTATGTATACTTTGTTGCCCTTTATGTGTATATTTTGATGTATTCCAGCATGTCCTCCTACAAGTGGTAAATCACTAAAACTTGTGGAATTGATTAGTTATAAGCCCTAACTCTAAGTTTAGTGTTCACATGATCTCCATTTTATGTGAGTGTTGACAGTTATGTTTATGGGTTAAAGACCACCAATAAACTCCCCCACACTTGCCTCTTGCTCGTCCTCGAACAAGGTTTAGTTGCAAAAGTAGACATAAGCATAAAACCCTAAGATATATGGCTTTCATGAAAATCATTTCATCACATTTCTTACACAAGTGGGATATGTGGCATTGGCTAACATGTTTTCTTGGGTTGTTGAAAAGTGGAATGGTTCTCGAAACAAGCACTACTACAATAAATTTAATGGAGGCGGGCAAAAATGGTTAACCGAGGCGGGCATCCCAACCGCCTCGGACCAATCGTCACGGTTAATCATGGATTAACCGAGGCGGTCAGGTTATAGTAACCGCCTCGGTTAATTGGTATCAACTGAGGCTGTTCCTTATGACGCCCGTTTCAGTTAATATATTAACTGAGGCGGTTCGTTATAATGCCCGCCTTAGTTACATGATTAACTGAAGCAGTTATATGTAAATTGCCCGCCTCGGTTACTAATTTTTAGATTAAAAAAAGCTTTTAATGTAATAAAATCTAATTTAAATTTGAAATCGAATAATACAATACGTACTAAGCTATAAATGAAGCACATAATACACTAGAAAACACTTATACATTGAGAGAAAGATTATAAGTTCATATAAAGTCGTCCACATCGTTTGTCGATCCGCCACAAAGTGTATATTACACAAGCATATCATACATACGAGAATCTAAGCTACGGTCTACTAGAAGATGTCCGGCAATATGTAATCCCTCATGTCTAGCATGGTTCTCCCGCCCGTAGCTTCTCGTACTTCTCTGTAGTCACGAGCTCGCTTTCCTCATTGAAGAACTTTCCGCCAACATGAGCAACTTCGTCTGTTACAAACTTACGTATGTCAGCTATTGTTTGCTTGATGTGAGCGTTGTCCACCCTTGACTCTCTCCAAATTGGTTTTGCTTTCTTGAGTTGCCGCCAACTTCGGCTGTATCCGCTAGCCACCCTCAAGTATTCACAAGCGTAGCATCCACATAAAACTGAGGCAACGGGTTGTTTGGCACACTGCATGCAATGATAACATACCACATAATCATTACAACTATGTACATGATTCATGATGTACTACCACATATATATATATATATATATGAATATCAGCCTGATACTTAACCGGGAAGTCTCGCTTGACTGAGAGATGGGTTCCATACTTCTTCTTTTTCTTCTCGGTCCTCCGATCATAGCAATCTGGGTCTTCAACGAACTTCCTATAGGCGCTGTATGAAAACCACAAGTGTCCACACCAATTTGATACATACTAATCATGCCATAATTAAATGTGTGTCGTCATTTACTATCGGACACAATTTTCGAAATCCTTGTACCCATTTTTGTTCGATTTGCGCATGGAGTCGAATACGACGGCCTTCCCATCCTGTGGATAGATTAGAAATACAACCCAGTGGCCCGTGACGCCCAAGCTGCAACATTTATATAGTAGGATCACAAATCTTTACATATAAATAGAGTCAACCCAATACCTATTGCAATTATCGTTTGATTCACTTACCCGAACTGGTGTGCAGCAAGGATGCACCCATTTCCTCGGATCTTCTTCATTGCTTCTAGAATGTATTGTCCCTTTCTATACTTGAGCTCTCCTTGTAGCCTAGTCCGGCTAGCACTCGCTGCAATCTATCCAAGTTTACCAACCGAGGATCCGTGTAATGCGGTATATCATATCCAATGATTGCCCTCTGGGAAATATGCATAGGGGATAACTAGATAACGTTATCCTCTATTTCATTGCCAATATACGATTGCATCCTGCAAGCACAAGTCATCGAATACATTATTCTAAGGTTTGTCATAATGAACGTATTATCTGCTAGAACGAATCTTTTTTTAAAATCACTTACATTGCAAAGAGGGTAACTTGGGCGACATCGAGATCCTTGCGGCGCAACATCCTATGCATGTCATGGAAGTCAAGGGTGAAATAATAGTCTTCATCCAAGTAGAAGTACTCCCTAGGGACCTTCACAATGAATTCTCTCATGCCTAACTTTGCTGTATGCATATACCAGATATGGAACCTCCGAACCTCCCACAGCTCGTCCCCGGACGAGCTGGCCTAAAAGTAACATGAACTTGCCATTCTCAAAATTATCGGGGGCAATCTGGGTAAGGTCCCAAATTCTAGGCGGCGTTGGAGGCCTGTAATTGAGACAAAGAGTGAAGAAAACCGTTAGTATCGTGACCCACACACATTATTTGTTGACTATGTTCAGTTACCATTCAAATTTGTACCTGTCAAACTTCGTCGTGTATTGGAACCTGTTTGCTATTTTGTACGCCACCCATGCCTCCACGGGGATGTTCTTGGTTCTATCGTCCTCCTCTTCGGTTGTATTCTTCTGTTGCATAGAAGGACAACTCTCTTTACCCTCGCCTATATCCCCTGTGGGCGGTGTTCCACTCCGATGCACCTTGCGTGGGAGGACACTTCTCTTTGGCCTCGCCTTGACCGCTTCGAGGTGGTGTTCCTTTCCCCTGATTCACCCCCCAGTATGTCCTTGTGGGCTGCCTACGCCTAGAGGTGGGCTATGCCGAGGACTGTTGCCTGGTCCTCCTGCATTGTCATTACCATCACTGCCCATGTCCCCGTCATCGTTGTCGTCGTCACATGGACCGCCCGGAGGAGACGGCGGCGGTTGAGATCCACGTGTAGCCGGCGTCGGCATTTGCAAGACAATATCTGCCTTGTTCCATAGCACATGCTCACCAAGATCACCGCCGAGCCTCGTGGCACCTGATTCACTGGGAATGTCGATTTCTTCTTCATCGAACTCATCATGGGTATACGACACTAGCACCAACGCATAGTCTGCCGGGATGGGCCTTCCGCGATATCTGGCTTCATCATTTGGTGGTTGTACCTATCCTTGCACCACATCCTTCTTCTTGCCTACCCTACCCCAAGGCACCTAGAGGGTGCACATTGTTGGTGCTTCGATCTCATCGACCGGGTACCTTACATGTTCAAAGTACCCTTTCACCATCTGCGCGCTTGTCCACCGGCTTCACCCTGTGACGGTAGGACGCCAGCTTGGCGTAACATCTGGGTCCTCAGCTCAACCATCTTGGGGTCATTGCTCACAAAAGCATCTTGTATCGAACCCATTATCATTTCTTTAACTGCCTCATCCCTGCCTTTCTGGATTAGCCCTTCCTTGTATGCCTGTCTCGTGTGGTAGGAGTTGGCGTCGTCGTCTGATTGCCACGACTTGACATGCTTCCAACTCTACCGCGAGGATACGCCCCAGACGCGACCGCGGTGCTCGGGGTTTCCCAGCGCCTCAGTCAGGACATCATGATGTCACCGAGGTTCAAAAAGCCCTTGTTCTTTGGCCTTTGTGATCGCGATGATTGCCTTCTCTGCCTCTTCGGTCTATGGCTCGTTATACTTGGTCATGCCCTCCTTTATTTTCTTTGGACGACGGGCATAGAGGAAGTCACGTGCCCTCTCATCGACGCCTTCTAACGGTTCTCCCGCCCGATGCAGCAAGCCTCACTCTCTTCCCGCCGCCACTTGGGCCTCTTAGCGGCGTACCCCCTCATACCAAGGTGGTGAGGGTGCACGTTCCTCTTTGCAAGCTCAGAGTACTTCGTGCTCTTGGTCTTCTCATTTTCGTCTTTCATTGACTTCACAAATTCTTCCCATATGTGACGCTTGATGAAGCTATAGTCTGCATACGGTGTCTTATTTTTCTGCACGTACTCTCTGTTGAGTTTGGACCGAAGGCCGCGTAGCGCTTTTCCAGCAACAAACAACGCATGCTTCTTGCACAGTTCTTCATCGTATTGGTCCGGAGGATACTGGAACATTCTCTTCACATCTGCCCAATCCGCACCCTTGAGGTCGTCCGGGACTTTCTTCCAATTCTGATATGTAATTGGAACGTGCTCCCTAACTACATAGGAGCATTGGTTGCTGAAGGTGCTGATGATAGTTTTTGGCTCCAAGGGCTCACCGTGCGGCCCTATCTTGTGAATTACGTGCACCTTCTTTGACACCTGGTGCCTCCCATGTTGCCCCCTCTTCAATCCAGACTTTGTGGTACTCTTGCCACTGGTTGAAGGGCTCGGCGTGGGCCCAGATGCATGCCCTTCCCCTTCTCCCTCATCGCCAAACTCTAAACGCAAGGGCACCACCGGTACCTATAGAGAACAAAAACTTACGTTCATTTTCTACTTACATAACTCATAGCCCTCAGTGTTGTGCTAGTAATATACTTACGTCACGCCTTTGAGTTTTGGTATCATCCTCTGGTGCCTCCATTCGTGAACTTCGTGTTTCCGCCATCGCATTGAAGTTGTCGTCTTCTTCTACAACATAATCTGGATCATCATCTTTAGCCGTATGGCGTTTCTTTTCTAGAGGCAGTGTCAGCTCCTGGTTCTCAAACGGATCTTGACTATATGATGAGACAGAGTCATCATCACTGGATGATGAGCCTTCATCAGCGCTGTTAACAGTAGTAGGCTCCCGCCATTTGCCATCAGCCTCGGCCGCCATTGAAAGCTGTAAGCAAAATATAGTTATATGGACATCTCTCAATTATGTGAAGACAATGCAACATAAATAAAGAAATCATTTATTTTATTCATATGTTCACAAGATTACATCCTTGTACATTAAGAGTATGTGTACAATAGTGTATAAGAAAAAAATACAAAAGTAAAAAAAGTAGATAAGAAAATTACAAAAGTGTAAAAAGAAAATACACAAATATATAAGAAAAGTACATCTTTACATATTCGGCTCAGAGTAGCACATGTCATTGTTTGGACCTAGGTACATATCCTCATAGCCATTGCCTCAGATTAAGTTGCCATTTCATTTCACATTTGGACTTGGAGCTTAAGGAACAAGTATATCATCGTAGGCATGAAACCATGGGAGACATCCAGCCAAGCCATCACCTTCACATAATGATCAGTATGTTGCCTGGGCATGGATGTTTCCCATGGTTCGATGACTACCATGAACATCATAATAACAAGATAGGCCAATAAATGCCCAGTACCTCACAAGTTCCAAATGTTATTCAAGGTACAACCACTTACGGCATTGTAATCATCATAGGCAACAATACAAAGGTAAAAAAACAAATCTTAGGTCACATTAAAGGCAAAAGTTGGCCTCGGCTGCATTCTACATCACATATTGAACTCATGACAAAGATTCATCATAGGTGGCAAAGATGTCAAATTGGTTAGCGAAGTTCATGGTAGGCATGGAACCATGGGACACGTCCACCCCAGCCATCAGGTACCTAGGCATGCCTAGAACAGTTGCTTGGGGATGGACGTGTCTCATGGTTTGATGACTAACATGAAAGAATCAAGATCATATTGCAACATAAAAGTAGCCACCTCAGAATTAAAAAGCTTGCATCATAGGCCAAATATCCATAACAAAGAATAAACAATATCCAATACCACACAAGTCCAATATTTTAATATAGGTAGAACCTCTCATGGCCTCAGCTACATTCGACACAACGTATTCAACTCACTAGAACAATCCTCATTGGTGGCAAATAAGATGTCAAATAGGTTTGCGAAGTTCATGGTAGCCATGGAACCGTGGGACAAGTCCACCCCAGCCATCAAGTAGCTAGGCATGCCTAGAACAGTTGCTTGGGGATGGACATATCCCACGGTTTGATGACAAACATGAAAGAAAGAGCCACCTCAGATATCTAGTGTTGCATCATTGGCCAAGTAGTAAAATAAAGTAGTATCGATAGCCACTGCCTCAGCATAAAAGTTTATTGACATGAAACATTGTATAAGCCACTGCCTCATCAATATTTTTTCAAGTCCAAAAGTTTCATCATTCCATAAGCCACTGTCTCAGCATAATTTTACAACTTTACAAGATTAATCATTGCATTAGCCACTGCCTCATAGCCAACTAGCCAATTACAGCAAGTAGTGATTTCAACCGAGTTGACCAACTAGTGTGTAGTAGTATAGTAGTATTAGGAGTAGTAGTATAGTGTGCAGCACTAGAGAAGAGTAGTACTATAGTAGTAGTAGAGTATTACTAGGAGGAGGAGGAGTGTGCAGCCATGGAATAAGAGAGTAGTAGTATAGTGTGCAGCACCTAGAGAAGAGTAGGAGTATAGTACTACTAGTAGTATAGAGTGCAGCACTAGAGAAGAGTAGTACTAGAGTAGTAGTAGTAGGAGAACAGTAGTTGTAAGAGGGTAGTACTAGGAGGAAAGTAGTTGTAGGAGAGTAGTATAGCAGTAGATAGGAGAGTAGGATAGTAGTAGTAGGAGAGTAGTATAGCAGTAGTTATGCTAAGAGTAGTATAGTAGTAGGAGAGTAGTATAGCAGTAGATAGGAGAGTAGGACAGTAGTAGTAGGAGAGTAGTATAGCAATAGTTATGCTAAGAGTAGTATAGTAGTAGGAGAGTAGTATAGCAGTAGATAGGAGAGTAGGACAGTAGTAGTAGGAGAGTAGTATAGCAGTAGTTATGCTAAGAGTAGTATAGTAGTAGGAGAGCAGTATAGCAGTACATAGGAGAGTAGCACTAGAGAAGAGTTGAGAGAAGAGTTCTATGTACTAGTAGTTATGCTAAGATTTAAACATCAATTGCCATAGAACAAAGAGGACAGGGCAACATTTTGAACAATTCATTGACACACGCGGTTTAAGCATCATTGATAGTGGCTTATTATTCATAAAATCATAAACAAAATTTGACAGCAACTAAACCCATCAAAGAAGCATCATTGACAGTGGCTTATACTTCATGGAAAATCAAAGTAGCATCATCGACAGTTAGGGTTCATCACTGCTATGGTTCATCACAGGCAACAACAACAGAGAAGACTTCATCACAGAAAATTCACCAAAGACAGACTCGGGAGGCGCCGGCGGAGGAAGATGGCCGGACCTCGGGGGAGGCGCCCGGTGGTGAGGAGGACGGCCGGACCTCGGGAGGAGCTCGGGGAGGCGCTGGCGGTGAGGAAGACGGCCACGGCGGGGGAGGAGCTCGGGAGGCGCCGGGCAGGGGAGGAAGACGGCCGCGCCTCGAGGGGAGGAGCTCGGGGAGGCGATGGCGTGAGGAGGACCTCACGGAGGATCTCGGAAGGCGCCGGGTGAGGAAGACGGCCAAGGACCTCGGGAGGCGCCCGACGGTGAGGAAGACGGCCACGGCGGCAGCTAGGGTTCCGGCGACCGGTGCGGATCCGCGGCTAGGGCACCAGTGCGGATGCGGTGGCTATGGTTCCGGGGCGAGTGTTGGTTGACCATCGATCCGTGGATCGGAGGAGGCGCGGGTTATGGACGGCGACGAATTAAGACGGCGGCGGCGGCGAGTGCAAAATCGGGCAACCCTTTGGGGTGTATCTGAACCGCACGCCAAGGACTTAGCCAAAACGGGGGGCCACGCGCCTCCTTATATAGGCACATATTAACCGAGGCGGGCAATGCAACGCAACCGCGTCGGTTAATATTAACCGCAGCGGGCACTTTAGAGCAACCGCCTCGGTTAATGTATTTAACCGAGGTGGGCAATATTAAATGCCCGCCTTGGTTAATGAAATTAGGGTTTGGTGCAATTTGGTAATTTTTGTAATCCTTCTATCTCTGTAATTTTTACAAATAATTGACTCTGGTTAATTTAATTTTACAATCAAATTGTAATTAATTTTACAATATTTGCACAAATTTAAAAACCCCAACTTGGTTAATTTAATTAGGGTTTGTAGCATTTGTACTCCTTCCACCTTGGTCTAAATTAGCTCGTATAATATAGTGTAGTATCCGGGGTAATTAAATTGATAATATTTTTACAACTTTGTCCAAAAATAACATATAATGATCTAAATTAACTCTAAATAGTCAAACTTGCGTGAAAAAAAGTGACACTTACATACATAAATGTGTGGATTACATTAATATAAAGAAATTATTACATGAGTTACTACATTATGACATAAGTACTTATTTTGGTGTCGGCGCTCCCACTGTCCTCTTCTCACCGTCAGGGCGGAACCAGGGCTTCATCTTCTTATTGACACGAGTCTCGACAATCTTGATCTTGGTTGGATGATCGGTAAAGAGCGATAACTCATCGTAAGGGTTGTGTTTTTCAGGACTCTCGACTCCATCAGCCCCGACAATCCTTTGTTTTCCAGAGACAACCACGTGCTTCTTTGACTCTTTGGGATTCTCGTAGTAGGCTACTTGTGCGACACGATTTGCTAGTACCCACTGATCATCTTTGTAGCCGATGTTGTTGAGGTCTACCGTGGTTAGCCCGTAGTCGTCCACGACTACCGCCTCGTGCCTTAACCCATTGGCACCGGAAGATGGGTACCTGTAGTTCTCCGCCGTAATCAAGTTCCCATATCTCATCGACCTGGCCATAATATGACACGGTCTTGTTTGTTGCCTCATCGATGCCCTCATAACGAACACCACTATTCTGTGCCGCTCTTCTTCTTATTCTTTTGTTTCGTGTGGAATCTATATCCATTGATGTCATACCCTTGTCATGACGTGATTTGGGTGCGAGGTCCGGACGCAAACCTCAATTCATCAGTGTCTCCATAGGGAGGTATGTCCTGCTGTTTGATCCACGTTGTGAAGTTGATTTTGTGTTGTTTTGGTACCCATGCCTCACCGCGTCCATGACAAAAAGCTGCGAATCTCATCTAGGTGCTTGTCAACCCACTTCTCCATGACCACTACCCGATTTAGTTGTTTGTGATGAGCCCATTGCGCAGGGGTGTCGATATCTACATCGGTGCGTACTTTTCCTCCCCGTGCACCCCATGCCCATAGTTCTACCTTCGTGCAAAGGGATAGGCAACCCAATTGCCCTTCCATCTCGAATGTATGTTGTGCACCGCTTAACAGACTTC